>RQWE01000366.1:0-18287 GCA_004028395.1 Leptographium galeiforme
GGCGCGGCGGCGTCGGCCGGCCTGGCGGGCGTGTTTGCGGCGCTGCCGCAGCCGGTGCAGACGGCGCTGCGCGTGGTGCAGAGCGTGTGGCTGCGCGTGTACGCGTTCCTGTGGGACTTTATGAACCCGCCGCTGTGGGCGATGCTGATCGCGGTGGTGGTGGCGTCGTTCCCGACGCTCAAGCACCTCTTCTTTGCCGAGGGCTCCTTTATCAAGAACAGCGTGACCAGCGCGGTCACGCAGAGCGCCGGCGTGGCCGTGCCCATCATCCTGGTCGTGCTGGGCGCCAACCTGGCGCGCAACACGCAGAACCAGGCGACCACGGACGCCGAGGAGACGGAGATGGGCAAGAAGCTGCTGGTGGCGGCGCTCATCAGCCGCATGCTGCTGCCGACGCTGATCATGGCGCCGATCCTGGCGCTGTTTGCCAAATACGTGCCCATTTCGATCCTGGACGACCCCATTTTCGTCATTGTCTGCTTCCTGCTGACGGGCGCGCCCAGCGCGCTGCAGCTGGCGCAGATCTGCCAGATCAACGGCGTGTACGAGACGACAATGTCCAAGGTGCTCTTCCAGAGCTACGTCGTGTGGATCCTGCCGTCGACGCTGGTTCTGGTCATGGCGGCGCTGGAAGTGGTGGAGTGGGCAAAGTAGACCCTTGTAGGGGGGGGGGGAACAAACGGGCAGGGCGAGCAAGCGCTGACAGACTGACTCTTTTTGTTTTACTTGCTGTTTTGCGTTTCTGCGTCCGCATGGTTGGCGTTGGCGTTTGGATTGTTAGAGAGGGGATATTTTCACCTGCCGGTCGTGGGCGAAGGCTGCTCACAGGGTTCGCGGCAAAGGAGAGACGACCTGGTCGTCCTAATGGCCGTCGTTTGCCCCAAAGCACATGTATTACGGCCCAGTCCCCCACGGCTGTGCCTGTTCTGTAGAGATAATGTAACATGGATACACATGGAATCACACGGGAACCAAAAACTATGGCGTATTTCGTGGCTTCCTCAGTGATTCGCCACGCCGTTGACGAGCGACTCGTGCGGCGTGCTGGCCTCGGCGGGCAGCTCCGGTGCCAGGACCCAGTCGCGCACCTGGCCCTTCCAGTCGCTGATGCGGACGTCGCGGATGGTGACGACAATGACGCGGACCTCCTCGCCGGCGACGAAGCGGGGGTCGGCCGCGGGGGCGGTGGTCGAGGCGGTGCCGGCACGGGCAATCTGGTGGTGGATGCGGCGCTCGTCGGGGCCGACGGGGTCGGCCTCAAAGGTGTTGTTGGCCAGGTGCTGCTGGCGGTAGTACGTCTCCTCGGTCGAGCCCTGGGGCAGCAGCCGCGCGGTGCCGTTGATGGTGGCCGAGATGGACGACACGGCCGCGTTGTTGAGGTTGAGCAGGAGCGTCGCCAGGCTCGAGGGCTCGGGGGCGGTCGCCGTGGAGCCCGGTCCACCCGGGGTGCCGCCGCCGCCGCTGCCGCCGTCATCGCTGCCGCCGCCCGTCGACAGTCGCCGCGTCAGCGGACGGTGCGAGACCCAGTCGTGCACGAGCAGCGACACGTTGGGGTTGGCCACAATGTTGTGTGTCTTTTTGCTGGCCGGGTTGGTCGTCATGACAATGACCGGACGCGGCCCCGGCAGATAGGTGTAGTTCATCAGCGACACGTGCGGCACATTGTCGACGCACGTGGCCAGGTGCAGCTGGGGACCGTCCACACAGCGGTCAGCAAAGTGGACTCCCGAGTCATGTCCCCTCCGCCGCCCCAGCAGCCGTGCCGGAGCGTCTCCTTCCTCTCGCGCGACGTAATCTTACAAACCGAGCATTCTCGAGACACTGGACCACCTCCTGCGGCACCGAGGCCGTCGTCTGCATATTGGTGTTGCCATCCGAGGCCTCGTAGTTGAGCGGAATCTGCTCCATGGCGGGCAGGACAGGGTCGGTGGAACGTGTGGTGGACGAGGGTGGCGGTTTGGTCATCTCGGCCTGCGGCCAGCTTGGGAAAAAGCTGCGAGGGGCAATGCAACTACCGGGGTTTTCAAGTAGACGATCCCCGGTACATGAATATGAGGCACTTCATGACGTCAGAACTGCCCCGGCCGCCGGGCGAGGACAGAACAAGGCCAGTCTCGGCTGGACGGCAGCGACCACGCGAGGATGTTTTGTGATGGTGAACGGCGACGTTGAGGCTGCGTCGCGTTGGGGCTGTGGTGCAGGGCGAAGCTGGCCGGTCTGTGCTGCAGCGGTTCGCGGGGCCTTTACCCCGTATTTTGTGCTTACCCCACGCGGGCACTGGTCGTCTCCCCGTTTTAGTGCTCGTAGCTCGGCCGCGGCTACCCTCGGCAGGCCAGCCGTGGAGAAGGAGGAGGCACAAAAGCAACGATTTTGCTGGAGAGGGCAAGAGCCGCCAATTTCCCTGTCGCCGTGCTTGCGTCTTGTGTCTTTTTCCCTCTCGGCCCCGTCTCGTCTCGACTCGTCTCGTATCTCTTCTTCCTCACACAGCCATGCGCCCGTTACAGCGAGCAGCTCATGCGAGGCTGCCGTTGCGGCCGGCCCGTCTGCTGGCCACGACGGTCGCCTCGCCGCCAGCTTCCACTGATCCTGCCGAGACGGCCACGACGGCCACGGACTCTGCCATTGGCTCGCTGCTGATTGCCAACCGCGGCGAGATCGCGCTGCGTATCCATCGCACGGCCACGCGCATGGGCATTCCGACCACGACGCTGTACACCGCCGTGGACGCGGGCGCGCAGCACGCTCGGGTGTCGGCCCGCAGCCTCGCCCTAGGCTCGTACCTCGACGGCGACGGCATCCTGGCGCTGGCCCAGCAGCACGGCATCCGGGCGCTGCATCCGGGGTACGGCTTCTTGTCGGAGAACGCTGCGTTTGCGGAGCGCTGTGCCGCAGCCGGCATCACGTTTGTGGGCCCGCCAGCCCAGGCCATGGCCGACATGGGCGACAAGGCCCGCAGCAAGGCCATCATGCTGGCGGCAGGCGTGCCGTGCGTTCCCGGGTACCATGGATCGGAGCAGGAGCCGGAACAGCTGGCGGCCCACGCGGCCGCGGTCGGCTACCCGGTGCTGCTCAAGAGCGTGCGTGGCGGTGGCGGCAAGGGCATGCGGATCGTGCAGACGCCCGACGAGTTTGCGGCACAGCTGCGCAGCGCACGGGCCGAGGCGCGGGCCAGCTTCGGCGAGGGTGGCGAGGTGATGCTGGTGGAGCGGTACATTGTGCGGCCGCGACACGTCGAGGTGCAGGTGTTTGCAGACCGGCAGGGAAACGCGGTGGCGCTGGGCGAACGCGACTGCAGCGTGCAACGGCGCCACCAAAAGATCCTCGAAGAGTCGCCGGCGCCCGACCTGGACGCCAAGCTGCGCCACGACCTGTGGGACCGGGCCTGCACGGCAGCGGTGGCGGTCGGCTATGTCGGTGCCGGCACGGTCGAGTTCATTCTCGACCGCGACACGGGCGAGTTCTTCTTCATGGAGATGAACACGCGGCTGCAGGTCGAACATCCCGTCAGCGAGCTCGTGACCGGCACCGACCTGGTCGAGTGGCAGCTGCGCGTGGCCGCCGGCGAGCCGCTGCCGCTGACGCAGGCGGCCATTGAAGCCCGCATCGCCGCGCGCGGCCACGCCATTGAGGCGCGCATCTATGCGGAGAACCCGGAGCGCGACTTCATGCCGGACTCGGGCCGGCTCGTGCACCTGGTCACGCCGGCGGTGCAGCCGGTCGGCACCAACGACGAGCAGGCCGATGTCCGCATCGACGCCGGCTTCGTGCAGGGCGACACCGTGTCGGAGGCGTACGACGGCATGATTGCCAAGCTGATTGTGCGCGGCACCGACCGTGTGCAGGCCATCCGCAAGCTCGAGCTCGCGCTGGAGGCGTACGAGGTCGCCGGCCTGCACACCAACATTGAGTTTCTCAAGCGGCTGTGTCGCTCGCCCGCCTTTGTCGCCGGCGACGTCGAGACCGGCTTCATTGGCAAGTGGCGCGACGAGCTGTTTGCGCCACGCACCATTCCCGGCGAGACGTACGTGCAGGCAGCGCTGGCGCTGTTTGTGGCCACGCAGTCGACGGCCGGCCTCACGGCCCCTGTCGCCTCCGGCCTGCACGGCCAGCCGCTCGGGTTTGGAGATGTCGGCGGCGGCGGCACGGCCGAGCGCAGTTTTGCCTTTGAGGTCACGGACGCGTACAGCGACCGGACGGGCGACGTGGTCGAGGTGGCGCTGACGCCGACGGGGCCGCGCAAGTTCCGGGCACGCGTGTCGTGGCGCGGAGACAAGGACGGAGACGAGGGGGCGGCGGCCACGTTTGACGACGTTGTTTTGGACTCGTCGGCGGTCGAGCACATTCCGGTTGGCGGCGGCGGCACGACCACGACGCGGCTGACGGCCTTTTTTCCCACGCTCCGAGCCGACGCCACGGTGGTGCAGCAGCTGCCCGAAGACGCCGACGACACACCGGTGCAGGTGACCGTGTTCCAGGGCGGTGCCAAGTCGGAACTGGTGCTGGCACCGCCGGCGTGGTACGGAAAGGTGCGCGGCAGCGACGCGTCGGCCGGGCTGTCGGTGGTGGCGCCGATGCCGTGCAAGATTCTGCGCAACGAGGTGCGGGTGGGCGAGGCGGTTGAGAAAGGGGCGCCGTTGGTTGTGTGAGTTTTTTTTTTCTTTTTTTTTCTTTTTTTTCTCCTTTTTTTCCTTTTTTCCTTCTCTTTCTTTTCTCCGTTTCCTTCAGCTCCTTTCTTTTGCCGTATCTTCCTCCACTGTCTTACTGTCCGCTGACCATCAGAATCGAATCCATGAAAATGGAAACCGTCATCCGGTCGCCACAACAGGGCGTCATCAAGAAGCTGGCACATCAAGAGGGCGATATCTGCAAGGCTGGAACGGTGCTGGTGCTCTTTGAAGAGGAAGATGCTGAGAAGAAAAAAGACTGAAAGTGCAAAGGACACATTGCAAGCACGTCACGCAGTTACGCATTATTAGCCAGTTTTGCCAGTCGTGCCTTCCCGAAATAGTGCTTGAGCGGATATCTAAATAGCAAAGCCAAAGTCATAAGTCCAAAGTAAAGAGCCTGCTTGTCATGCCAGGTCTGATGCAAGGATATCCCGATAAACAAGACGCCGCGTCGATGCTATGCGCTGTGCAGCCCGTTTCGACCGTTCATGCCGCGGCGGCCAGACCAGCGGCCAGCTCGGGGGCGATAGTATCCAGGCCGAAGCCGGCGAAGCCGTCCTCGACCGTCCAAGGCGAGTCGACGGGCGTGTCTGTTGCGTGGAGGACCTGGCAGGCGCGGCCGACGACCAGCAGGCCGGGCGGGCGGCTGCCTTCCTGCTCGATGGCGGCGGCGACGTGGGCGAGGGTGGTGCGGATGACCTTTTGGTCGGGGCAGGAGGCGCGCTCGATGACGGCGCAGGGGGTGTCGGCGGGCCAGAGGACGCGGGGGGGGAGGGTGTTTGTTGGCGTTTCGGTGGCTCCGACGGTCTCATCCGCCGTCGGTGCCGTCAGCTCGGCAACGAGGCCGGCGATGCGGTGCAGGGCCATGAGAAAGACGGCGGTGCGCGTGGGCCGGTAGCCGGGCGGCCGGGGGGCGACGCCCTTTTTGCCGGTGCCGGTGCAGATGAGGATCTGGTCGGCCACGTCGCGGTGGGTCGGCGGGATGCCGGCAAAGAGCGGCGCCGACAGGGCGCTGGTGACGCCCGGCAGCACGACAATGGCGGCGTCGTCAAAGCCGGCGGCGCGCAGCCGCAGCACCTCCTCGCCGCCGCGGCCGTACACAAACGGATCGCCCTGCTTGAGCCGCAGCACCACGCGGCCGGCACGCGCCGCCGCCACCGCCGCCGCCACCAGCTCGTCCTGCGCCGCCTCGGCGTTGCCGGGAAACTTGCGCGCAATCGCCACCTCGGTGTGGCGCGGAATCAGGTCCAGCACCCCCTGCGGCACCAGCTTGTCGGCCAGCACCAGGTCCGCCGACAGGATGGCCTGGTGCACCGCGCGCGTCAGCAGGTCCGGGTGGCCGGGGCCCGAGCCGGCCAGGATGATGGTGCCGGTGGACGCGGTGGATGTGGCAGGTTTGCTGCTCAGCGGACCCTGCTGCTGCTGGCCGTACGCTTCCAGCAAGGCGTCCACGTCCGCGTCGTCCACGGCCGCCAGCCGCTTCAGCGGCCAGTACTCGCACATTTGCGCCAGCCAGCGCATGCGCCGCGTGCGGCCGGCGTCGGCGTCGCCGTCCGTCACGAGCCGGTTGAACGCGGCGCTCTGGTCGGGCGTGTCGCCAGCATCGACTGTTTCGATACTGACAGACTCGGTCGGCCGCCGGTCCTCGGCCTGGATCCGCCGTCGCAGCGCCCCCAGCCGCACACACGCATCGCCCAGCCCGGCCGGCAGCGACGCCGCCACCTCGCGCCGGATCCGCGCCGCCAGCCGGCACCCGCTTCCGTTGGTGGTCACGCCAATCTGCAGCGGCCCGTCGACGTGCGTCGAGAGGAGCGAAAACGAGCACAGCGCCGGCTGGTCGGCCACGTTGACGGGAATGCGGTGGCGGCGGCAGAGCGCCGCAATGTGGGCGGCAGGGCCGGCGGCGGCGGCGGCGGCGGCGGCGGCGGCGTCGCCCGTCACAAACACGGCGTCAACCACGCGGTCGACGGCGGCGCGGCCGAGCGAAAAGAGGTGCTCGTCCGCAAAGGCGGCGCGCACCCACGACACGGCGCCGCTGTCAATGTGCTGCTGCAGCGCCGCCGGCAATGGGCTGTCATCCGCCGGCGGCGGCGCCACCAACACCGGCACGGCGCCCACGGCGAGACTCTGGCTGCAGCGCGTGGCCGCCAGCGCATGGGCGCCGACAATCAGGTGCACGTGGGTGCGGCTGTCGACGGCCGTCAAGAGGCAGGTGTGGTAGGTCATGGTCGGCAATATGTCGGCCGAGATCGGCTTTGTCGCAGTCTGCTTTTCCGGACGACCACCGTCTGCGGCAGATGTACAGCACACAGCCGGGAAAGGCGCAGAGATTACAGAGGGAGAGAAGATAGAAAAGACAGAAAAAGACAGTAAAGATCGAAAAGAAACGACCAAAAAAACAGCCTCCAGTCACTTCTTACTTACACGCTTGCACTCGTTTTTTTCCTCCATTTTTGCCTCTAGCGACAGCCAATCGCAGGCTTGCTGATCGCTGCTTGCGGCCAGCAGCAGTGTTTTTTTCGCACTAAAACTGACGCCATAGCTTGGGTGGGGGAGGGCCTGTAAGTGGAAAAGTGGGTTCACCCATGTCCACGGCTCTTCTTGCCGACATCCTTGTCACATCTTTCGTATTTCCCACACACGGGCAGACGTCGGTACTCAAAGTTGTCAGTACGCTCTTTTTTTTATTCTTCCTTCGCTTGTACGTGTCCTCTATCTGACATTTAGATGCGCAGCAGCCGCAGCACAAACGACAGGTCGCCCACCGCTTGCTCCTCCTCGACGATCAGGGCCTCCGCGTCGGCCACACCGGCGCCGGCCGGCTCCAGGGTGCCGCGCAGGGCCGTGCGGAAGATGGCGTCGTGCGACTCCACGACGGCCGCCAGGTCCAGGCTGTCCGGGTTGGCCAGCACGTGGTAGTGCATCAGCACGTCGTCGGCCGGAACCAGGCCGGCCTTTTTGCGCAGCCGCTGCACGCGGTTGATAATCTCGCGCGCCAGCCCCTCGGCCACCAGCTCCGGGTGCGGCGTCGTGTCCAGCAGCACAATCATGTCGTCGGCAAAGCCCGGCTCCCACCGCGGGCCGGCCTCGTGGGTTGTCGTTGTCGTTGCCGTCGCCGTCGCCGTCGCCGCCGCCGTCGCCGCGCCCGCCTTGGTGCCCGCCTTGGCCGCCTCGCTCAGCACGCGCACAATCGAAATGTCGCTGTCCGTCAGCTCGATGCTGCCGACGCGGATCGTCTTGTCGGCCAGGAACTGCCGCAGCTCCGCCTGCGTCAGCCCTGGCAGCGCCTTCTTGACCACTTGCACGTCCTTCTTCAGCTTCTTGCCCAGCGTCGGCCAGTCCACCCGCGCCTCCAGCTGGATGCCGTACGTCTCCTCGTCCTGCGTCAGGATCAGGTCGCGCACGTTGAGCTCCTCCTTGACGTACGCCCCCAGCGCCTCCACGTCGTCCAGAATGTGCTGGTCCGCAATCACCACCACTGACAGCAGCGGCGTCTTGAGCGACACATTGCACCGCTCGCGCGCCGTCCGCGCCAGCTGGATCACCTTTTGCATCGCCGCCACCTTGCGCTCAATCACCTCGTCAAACAACGACTCCTGCACCGTCGGGAACGGCAAGAAGTGCACGCTGCGCGCGTCCTTGAACGCCCCCACCGCCTCTGCGCTCAGGTACGGCCGCAGCAGACCGTAAATGTGCTCCGTGATGAACGGAATAAACGGCGCCAGCGCCCGCGTCAGCGTGAACAGCACCTGGAAGAGCGTGTTCATCGCCGCCGTCGTGTCCGCCATGCCCAGCCCGGCGCTGCCCTTGAGCCGCCGCCGGTTGAAGCGGATGTACCAGTTGGTGAGCTGCTCGATGGACCCGAGCAGCCGCGGCACCACCGTGTAGAGACGCTGTCTGTCAGCGGGCGCGATGGAAAGGGGGGGAAAACCAGGGAAAATAAGACTTACGTAAGCAAGCATCTCCTGCTCCACAAACTTGAGCAGACTCTGAATCTCGGCCAGGATCCAGCGGTCCATGACATTGTTCAGGCGCTTGGCATCGCTAATGACCGACAGGTCCGCCACAAACGGCTTGCCCGCCGTCTTCTGGTACAGCAGCGCCTGCTCCGAGAAGAAGCGGTAGCTGTTCCAGAGCGCCAGCAGCACGCGCGACACCATCTCCTTGACGCCCGACTCCTTGAACCGCAGCGACTCGCCACGCACCACCGGCGAGTTGATCATGTACAGCCGCAGCGCGTCCGCGCCGTATTGCTGCAGCACCAGCACCGGGTCCGCGTAGTTCTTGAGCCGCTTCGACATCTTCTTGCCGTCCTCGGCCAGCACGATGCCGTTGACAATCACGTTGCGGAACGGCGACGTGTGGAACAGCTTGTTGCCCAGCACCGTCAGCGTGTAGAACCACCCGCGCGTCTGGTCCAGGCCCTCGGCGATAAAGTCCGCCGGGAAGCGCGCCGGCTGCGTCTCGTCGCCCGCCCGCCGCGTGGCCTCGTCAAAGGGAAAGTGGTTGGACGCGTACGGCATCGACCCGGACTCGAACCAGCAGTCAAAGATCTCGTCGATGCGCCGCAGCACGCCCTTGCCCTGCCGCGACGGGATCGTGATCCCGTCCACCTTGTCGCGGTGGATGTCGTCCAGCGAGCCCGAGAGCCCGGCCAGCTCCACCAGCTCCGCCCGGCTGCCCACGCACACCACCTCCTCGTAGTCCTCGCTGACCCACAGCGGGATCGGCGTGCCCCAGTACCGGTTGCGCGACACGTTCCAGTCGTGCGCCCCGCCCACCCAGTTGGCAAACCGCTTCTCCTTGACCGACGACGGCACCCAGTTGGTCTTGTCCAGGTTCTCCAGCATCTCCGGGATCGCGTCCTTGACCTGGATGAACCACGACGACACCGCCTTGCGGATCAGCTGCGTGTCCGACCGCCAGCAGAACTTGTCCGTGTGCATGATCTGGCTCTCCACCAGCAGCCGGCCCGTCGGCCGCAGGTCCTTGAGGATCACCTTGTCCGCCGCCTTGACGTACTGGCCCGCGTACTCGGGGATCTCCTCCGTGAAGCAGCCCTTGTCGTCCACCGGGCACGGCGGCAGCCGCTTCGGCGTGATGAAGCCCGCCGCCACCGCCGCGTCGTAATCCTCCTGGCCAAACGCCGGCGCCTGGTGCACCAGGCCCGTGCCCTCGCCCTCCTCCACGTAGTCGGCCGCGATCACCTGGAAGCAGTCCGCGTACTCCTCCGCGTAGTACCGGAACAGCGGCTCGTACTTCCACCCGATCAGCTCCCGGCCGCGGATCTTCTTGACCAACTTGTACTTTGCCTTTTTCGGGTTCTTGAACAGCAGCGCCAGGCCCGACTCCTGCATGATCTGCTGCCGGCCCGTCGCCTCGTTGAAGATGACCAGGTACTCAAAGTCGTTGCGCGCCGCGATCAGCAGGTTCGACGGCAGCGTCCACGGCGTGGTCGTGTAGATGAGCAGGTCCGTGTTCTCGTAGCCCTCCACGCCCACCACCGGAAACGCCACCACAACCGCCGGGTCCTGCGTGAGCTTCTCGTTCTGCTTCGACTCCATGTGGCTGAGCGGCGTGCACAGCGCCGTCGAGTACGGCATGATCTGGTACGCCCGGTACACCGAGCCCTGGTCGAACAGCTTCTTGAACACCCACCAGCACGACTCCATGAACTTGACGTCCATGGTCTTGTAGTCGTTGTCAAAGTCGATCCACCGGCCCAGACGCTCAATCGTCGACCGCCACTCGGCCGAGTAGCGCATCACAATCGCCCGGCACTCGGCATTGTACTTTTCAATGCCCATCTGCATCACCGCGTCGCGGCCCGAGATGCCCAGCTTCTTGTCGATCTCGTACTCGATCGGCACGCCGTGCGTGTCCCAGCCGAACCGGCGCGGCACGTGGTAGCCCTTCATGGCCCAGTATCGCGGAATGATGTCCTTGATCGTCGAGGTCAGGAGATGGCCATAATGCGGCAGACCCGTTGCTGCAGCCGTGTCAGTACGGGCGCCCTCGCCACCGCGGCCGTCATGGGGGACGTTGGCCACATACCAAACGGCGGCCCATCGTAAAAGATAAACGGCTCGTTGCCCTCGTTCAGGCGCACTTGGGTCTGGAAGGCGTCAATGTCGCGCCAGAGCTGGATCACCGCCTCCTCGGTCTTTGGGAAACTGATGCTCATGTTTGCGGCGGCACGCTGGCTTGCATCCGTCAACGAAAAGGTGCGAGACGGCCGTTTCTGCCGGGGTGCTCAAGCGCAGAGATGTTCGTGGTCAATGAGTCAACCAAAATCCCCAAGAGCAAAAAATGAGGGGCTTAAAAAGTTAGTCACAAAGCGCGAATCAGGCCCCAAACCCCTCCTGCTAGTCGGACTGCACCACGGATGGCAAATACTTTTTAGTGGTAAAATACAGAGTACGAGCACAAAATATCACTTTTAGTCTGATCGCTTTTGGCCATGAAGACTCTGTGCTCTTCGAGTCTTTCGGCGTGCTTCAACGGCCGTCCGTGGTTCCCCGCACTGAAATAGGGCACAGAAATGGGATAGCTAAAAAGCAACTCGTCTACTGTCTTGGAATATCGCCCAGAATCTGGTCAGAAATGCAAAAAAAGTGGGGGTTCTCCGAGGATCGAACTCGGGACCTCTCGCACCCTAAGCGAGAATCATACCACTAGACCAAGAACCCATTGATGGTTGATGGAAATGCCGCCATTGGAGTACTTAGAGAGTGAGTCTCACGAGGATTTTCACGAGGAATTTCCGTACGGGTCGTCGTGCCGGGGCATGTTGCATTAGGCGGTATGTGACGCCCATGGTGAAGACATATGAAACGTGCTCACCGTTGTACATGTCTACTCAACTCGATTGATCTGAGTAAACGGGGAACGGATGAATGATGGACAATGGTTAAGGCCCATTGTCTATGGATGGCATTCTGGAATGCGCCCCTTTCGTTCCTTCCCAAAGCACAAAACTCCTACTCACTGCAGCCTGTAGCCGTTCATGTCAACCCGTTCAGGCCAAATAAGCAGTGAAAAGCCTCTGTAAAGTCCAAACTTTCATGCTTTCACGAATAGGGGGCTTTGTCCACATGTCGTTCTGTTCAAGAACGAATCCATGCCACGGGGCCAGCGACATTCATGATGGCTGGCAGCAAAACTATTTAAGGGCAGCGACGAAGCCGCCTATTGCACTTCTTCTGCACCTCCAGACACATCTCACTCTTCAGCATCGATCTCTTCTGATCTTATTCCGAGCTTCCTACCGTCCATTTTACATCAACTAGCAGCTGGCCTGCTTCGAGTACATCTCACAGCCACTTCCACTCCTCGACATCGATCTCTTCTGATCCTCTTCCGAGCCTCACCCATCCATCTACATCGACTAGAGGCTGGCCTGCTTCTTGTAAGTCTCACAGCCATATCTCCTTCTGATCCTCCCGTTCCTCAAACCATGTTTCATCGCAGCGGCTGGCCTAGCACTCCTAGGTTCCCTCACAGGCCCTTTATCAGGCCCATTCAACCCGCCACCGGCGGGCCTTTCTGCGCGCTCGGCTGGAACAAGGGCAAGCGGCCCGCCATCGACTATGCTATTCGCCTCATTCGGGAGAACCAGCTACTGACTCTTCTGCTACCTAACATCGAGACCCGTCGCGGCACACACATATTGGTACAGAGCGTTATCACGACGGTTGGGGAGGATGCGCCCACCCGGAACCTTATCGAATGGCTCTACCACTGGGATTTGCGGACGATTTTCGAGCAGTTGGAGCCGTACTTGCCGGTGGACCGGCATGACTACCTGCACAAGTTCGAAGTGCAGGGCCTGACAGGGCGGCGGCTGGTGCCGGAGATGGAGTCGCAGCAACGGTCGGCGGCGGGGCTGGAGAAGGAGACGGCGGAAGGACTGTACCGGTATCTGCTCCAGATTGAGAAGTTGGCGTGCGCCTACGCGAGCAAGGACTCGAACGGCAACGTTGCGAACCGGCGGGTGGACGACACCTGGGGTGCCTTTTTCAATCTGCGGGCGACGGAGGACAACGACGACCGGCTGGAGGCGGGCCACCTTTTGTTTCAGTTGTTTATGCTCCAGCAGATCGGCCATCTCGGCCGGTACGCTGTGATCTACCGCGAAAAGCTGCCCGACGTCCCGGCGCCGATGGGGCTGCTGATGCGCAGCCTGCACGCCGGCGTGGACGAGGACGAGATGGAGGACGGGGGCTTTGACGCGGCGACGGTGCGGCTGCTCAACTACGGCCGTGACTGGATGGTGCCGGTACAGGTGCCACTGAGCATGCGCGACGTGGCTGAGGTGGTGCACGCTGACTGGTTCGTGGATGCGCTGACCAGGTTTATGTGCCGAGTGGTGCCCAAGTTCGATGTCGTCCCCTGCTACATTGAGGAAATGGTGGACGAGCTGGTCGACCACGATATCAGCAACAGCGGTCGGCCACCGCCGCAGTCCGACTACTACCTCGACCGGTTCTACAACTGGGTCTGGGATGTGTTGGACTTGCTGGACTCGAAATCGGCCGAAATCGGCACGGACAGGAACACGGACCGCCTGCTGCGCGCCTACCGCGGGCTCACCAATGACATCGAGCGGCACCATGCCGGCCAGTGTCTCCTATTCGTGGCCGTGACCAACTGGTTTGGCCTAAGGGAGAAGGCGTCCGAGGACGGGAATGAGGAGCACGTCGCCTCCCCGGCCCCGCCCTCGCCCTCCGACTTGGTCCCACAAGCGGCCGACATGGGTATGAGCTCCGCGCCGTTTGACGATGCGGTTATGCACGGCGCCGGCGCCACGCATCGGACGATGGGCACCTGGCCACAGGTGGTGGACGATGATGTCCACTCCGTCGCTGGCTCTTCGGACGCGGGGTCGGACACCATGGCGCTGGAGCTTCCGCGTGATATGTTGGAGGCCGCGCAGGAAGCGCTGCGCCGGGAGCAGGAGGCGGAAGAGCAGGGGACGGCAGAGCAGGGGACGGCAGTGCCGGGGACGACAGAGCCGGCGACGGCAGCGCCGGCGACGGCAGCGCAGGGGACGACCGCGCAGGGGACGACTGCGCAGGGAACGACTGCGCAGGGAACGACCGCGGCCGCCGGGCAGACGGGGGCGCCGACGACGCGTGAGGAGAGGCGTGAGGCGAGGACACGGCGCCTGATGGCGGCCCAAGGCCAGGGCCCGTTCCTGTATTTGAGCACCGGGCGTTGCGATCCGATCGATCTAACCGGGTTCGAGGACACCCGGCGGGCGACGCGGTGGCTGGACAACGACGGCATCATTGGCGCGCAGCTGAAGATCGCCGACGTCAGTTCGTTGCCGCTCCACGAGCTCCGGGGCCCCAACATGTGGACACGGCCCAAGGGGGCGGAGAACGGACCGGTGGATGCCTCGGGGGAGTACTACGACGTGGTGGGCGAGCAGCTGTTGGCGGTGTTTGGCAGCACGCCGCCGAAGCGGGTGTGGGTGCCGGCGGGACTGGAGGAGTACGCGTTTTATGCGGTGCGCAAGGCCATTGAGCTGCAGCGTCCGGAGCTGCCGACGCCGTCGATCACGGACCTGATGGTGGAGCTGACGGCGTACGAGTTTGCCCAGGAAAAGTTGCGGCGGGAGTTGGGAGAGGCGCCGCAGCGGCTGCCGCACGCGAGCGGGTGCTGGGAGTCGACGGCGGACCTGGAGCCGAAGGACATCATGGGGGCGGTGGCCGGTTACGGGCGGAAGCACGGCGTCGACCTGCGGCTCGGCATCTTGCGCGACGTCCAGGTCTCGCTGCTGGACATGCATCAGCCGATTGAGGACAAGGTGACGCAGGTGGTCTTTGTCTGGTACAACGGAAGCGCCCGCATACGCCGCGACGGATCCCGGTCCAGCCACCGCTACGCGGCCCTCGAGGCGTGCACCAAGCACGGCCGCTCCAGCCACTACATCCAGGCGGTGCGCCAGTGCCTGTACCGGGTGTGGCGCACCTAAACGGCCGCAAAAGGTGAGTCCAGTAGAGTGCCCGCATGTGAGCGGCGCCGGGCTGTAGACGGATGCGTAGACGTATGCGTAGACGTAAGAGTGGGCGAGTAGCTCGGGACGGATCGAACGAAGAGAAAGAACAGAACCAACCAACGAGATTGAAATTGAAATTGAAACCGGATAGAAATCAGGAAACCAAGAAATGACACGATGTGGTAACGTGAGCCCAGAATATGCAAGTGAACAACTAAAATCATAGAGCAAACAAGGACATTTGCGTCATCTCCTTGGACAGCCGGCTCACTCGGACTTGACAAAGAAGCCATTGGTCGATCGGCCGCTAAACAAGCAGTGGAATGGCTGCTGATTCACCGCACGCTGCGGTGGCGTCGCCGAGTGGATTGTGGCGAGGGCCCTTATGTCAGCAAGACGTCGGGCCGCATGTTTTGGGTGTTTTGGGCCTGGAAGCTCGGTTCAACACCGAAGTTTGGGCAATTGGTGCGTGCGTTTGAGCTGAACAGTGGGACCGCTTGGATGCCACGACTTTTTTCGTCGGGCTAGGCAGGTACGCCCACCGTGGCGACGCGGTCACGCAAATGGCAAGTCACCGACTATCGCCGCGGTGCCTTCGTCATCACTGATCACAGCGACAGAGGGTCTGCAGGGGGGGGGGGGGTCTAGCTCGGTTGAGCAGCGTCGATGCCGGGACTTGTCGTCATCGGGCCCCACCCGTTGTCCTTTTCTGGCGGCCCAAACTGCTCACTTGCGCCCGCCTGTCGTCACCGGATCCAGAAAGCTGTTATAATTCGCGTGGCCGGGCGCTTTCTGTGCTTTTCTTTTTTTCTTTTACCGACTTTACGAACTTGTTGCCCTTTACGCATCTCGACACTGCACGAGCGCATTCCCAGGACCGATCTCCTGCGACGCTGAACCAGCCACCGTCGGCCACTGCGCTATTCTGATTGTGGAAGCAATTGGCAGCCATCATGGCAATTGGACGTAAGTGGCGAGAGAGAAGGAGGTGAAGCGAGAGAGGTGGCGCGATGAGAAGAAAAGAGCGACGAAACGAGAGAGCGACGAAAAAAAGAGTGAAGCGACGACGAGAGTGAAGGGAAACCGAGGGCGAAAAAAAAAAAAAAAAAAACAAATGATAAAAACAAAAAACAAAAACAAAGCTAACAACGCCCGCCCCATTCCAGACCCCTCCATCGGACTGACGTCCTCGATCCTCCTCGCGGGCTCCATCGTGCTGCTCTTCTTTGTCATTCTCGGCGGCGTGCGCGACCGCACGCCCGTCAACCACACGTACTTTTTGCAGGCCGACACGTCGGGCATTGAGGGCGCCAAGAGCATCTCGCAATGGACCTTTTTCTACATGTGCGGCGAGGGGAACAAGGACTGCGGCCGCGCGCACCCGGCCCTGCCCTTTGGCGCGGCCTGGGACGGCGGCGCCAGCTCCGCGCCCAGTGCCCTCATTGGCAAGTACGGCCACGGCACGACGTCGTCCTACTACTTTTACATGTGGCGCTTCGGCTGGGTGTTTTACCTGGTGGCGCTCTTCTTTGAGGTCGTGGCCTTTTTCAGCAGCTTCCTCGCCTGCTGCGGCCGTCTGGGCGCCGGCATCGCCGCCATGGTCTCGTCGGTGGCGCTCTTTTTCCTGTGCATTGCCGTGTCTCTGATGACGTGAGTGGCTCTTTTTTGGTCTCTTTTTTGGTCTCTTTTTTGGTCTCTTTTTGGGGTCTTTTTGATTGTCTAACATCACAGTGCCGTCTTTGTCCGCGCTCGCAACGTCTTCCACGCCGACAACCGCGACGCCAAGCTGGGCAAGTACGCCTTTGGCTTCAGCTGGGCCGCCCTGTTCGCCCTCTTCCTCTCCGTGCTCCTGCTCGCCATGGGCACGGCCAGCCGCAAGCGCACCGACGCCCAGGGCTCCAGCACCAACGGCGCCATTGGCCCGACCGCCACGCCCCGTCGTCGGCGCTGGGGCCGTCGGGACAGCCGCCGCTCGGCCGGCCACACCAACGGCAGCTTTGCCAAGACGCACTATGAGGATGCCGGCAGCAGTGTGTGAGGGACGAATGGACCTGGAAAAGTGTCCTGAGGATCTCCAAATGATATATAATCCTGTATGATACGAATTGCTCAAATAAGTCTAATGTGAAACCAAAGTCGATGCCAAAGTCAAAACCGAAGAAAAAGGCTGAAAACAAATATATAAATGTCCAAAAAATAAAAAAACCTGCGTTCTCCTGTCCCAACACCTGCCACATCCCGCCTAAAAAATGCACAAATTAATATTGTGTTCCAACATGACGCGCGCCAGCCCATAGGGCCCGTAGTACAGGGGCAGGGCCCACGGATCGGCGGGCGGACCCGGCATGGCGGCGGCGGCGGCAACGGTGCGGTCGCGGCAGCGCCACAGCAGCTCGAGCACGTCGGCGCCGCGCAGGCCGCCCCAGGAGACGTGCGGGGCGTCGCGCAGGCCGTTGACCAGATAGCCGCGCTCGCTGGGGCTGGCCATGATGGAGCCGATTACCATGAGCGGCCACAGCAGGATGGGCACGAAGCGCGACTCGGCCAGGCCGTCGCCAATGGTGGCTTGGCCGACGGCATTAATGTGGCGTCGAATCGTGGCTGCCATGAGTGCCGCCACGCCGGTCGGCTGGGCCTTGTTGCGTCGATCGTCGCTGGGCGTGTCGGGGTCGGAGTCGGGGTCGAGATCCGGGTCCGGGTCCGGATTGGGTTTCGCTGGTTCTGGTTCTGGTTCTGGTTCTCGTTCTCGTTCTCGTTCTCGTTCTCGTTCTCGTTCCGGTTCCGGTTCCGGGTCTTCTAGTAGATCCACGTCCACATCCACGTCCACGTCCCAGAACCGGCCCGCCTCGTCGGCCTCGCCAAAATCGGCCTCGCCAAAGTCGGCCTCGTTCGTCTCGGCCGTGCTGTCGCCGCCACCACCGCCGCCGCCGCCGCCTCGTCGGCTGCCCGCCCACAGTTCTGCCGTCTCAATGTACACGAGCAGGGCGTGTCGGTACACCTCGCCAATGGCCCGCCACCAGATGCGCTCCTGCTCGCCCACGGCCCGCGCCAGACAGGCCACCGGCAGCTGCCATGCCGTCGCCCGTCCGCGCAGCGTGACGGCCATGGTGCGGACCGCGTCCAGCCGGCCGGTCCCTGTTCGTTCTGTTCTTTCGTCTGTCCCGGCTGTCGCCATCATGCCCGTCGCCACGCGTGCGGCCTCGCCGGCCAGCCGGCTGACGGGCGGAATCAGCGCAAACAGGTCGTGCAGGCCCGCAAACAGCAGCCCAAAGTAGTGCTGGTCGGCCAGCATGCCCGGGTCGCGCACAAAGTCCTCGTCGGCCGCGCTGCCGTCGGGCCCGACCACGCGTCGAATGTCCATGGTGCCGTCGGGCGTGATGCGGTTCGCCAGCACCATGTAGCCGTACGTCTCCAGCAGGGCGCCGAGCAGGCTGCGCTCGTCCGACGTCATGCCGGCCGTCGCGGCCGTCCCGGTCGAGCCCCAGGCCGGTCCCCATCCCGCGCTTGAGCCAGAACCAGAACTAGAGCCGAAACCCAGTCCTGAACCCAGTCCTGAACCCGGTCCTGAACCCAGTCCCCCCAGTCCCCCCAGTCCTGGTCCCATCCCCCCCCATCCC
>RQWE01000367.1:0-19585 GCA_004028395.1 Leptographium galeiforme
GGGGGGGGGGGGAGACCTCCCAAATCAAGTTGTTGTGCCCCGCCCTGGTCCACGTGACTGGCGGTGCACATATTTTCGCCCCTGCAGGTGTGCCGTAGTCAGCTTAGCTTCCTTATGCACATTCATAACAAGTTTTATCAAGCTATCCTTTTAAATATGGAGTTACCACGTTGGAAAATTGTAGCGGCACAGCGCTATTCTTCCGCAGCCCCACTCGCCCGGAGCTTAGCGCTCATGTGCTAACTTTCGGCGTCGGCCGCCTTATGATATCACCCGCAACGCCTCTTTAGCCGTTCTACAGCGCCAGGATGCAACGGGCAGGTCGTCGGGCCGTCGGCGTGCTGCTCGTCACATCCGATGGGGCACCGATCCATTCGCCCTGTGATGAGCCTCGCAGAGGCTTCCTTATTAGGAGTAGACGCGCAGAGGAGACGCAAACGGCAACACTGAGCCTGTTTGTGCTGTTGCCGTAGCGGAGCAGTCCCGTGACCGCTGCACGCCGCACGTGAGGCGGGGAACGGCCGCCCCAACTGAACCGGACACAACTAACAGCCGCCTGGCAGCCACCTGGCAGCAGCCTGGCAGCAGCCGGCTGCGGCCCCTGTCCTTGCCACCGCCCTCCAAAACACGGGCACTAATACGCGTTAAGTCACGGCAACGTGCCTTGGCGTGCATACTCGTACAGACCACAGGCGCTTCTAACGGCCGCACCGCCCCCATTCCGAAGCCAATCCTGACGCCAACGGAGATGACTACGAGTCCGACCCGATACGAAAGGCGAGTACCCATTTTCACCAACTTTTCAGGCTCCCGTCCCCATTCCAACAGCCGCACACGCAACAAAACCTCAGCCTGTTCGTCCCCCACGCTAACGCACTTCTGACAGCCGCCTGAGACAATAAACAATTACGTCGTAAACAGAGGGGCCGGCGGCATCCACGTGCACCCGTTTGCTGCTTCCCGCTGGATGCTGCGACTTGGCCTGTATGTGTTTCCCACTCGTCACCGCTGTGATCGTCATCTTTTCTAGGCAGACATGTCTGCAGTCCGCTTCTGTCGATCTGGCCAAAATCTCGGCTTATCCATCTAACTTACGTTTTGTTTTCACCGTTATGTACGCCCCAGCTCAGCAGCATAACTAATGCAAAGCGAAGACCGGCAATTCGTAGCCGGTGACCAACCGGACGCAGCACTGATCCTTTCGCTGTCGCCGTCGCCGTCGCCGTCGCCGTCGCCGTCCCACTGCGCCATTTCTGACACCCACTGCCCAAACACTACTACGAGTACTCCATATCGCTGGCCGGGGCGGTGTGTGCATGGAATTGCTCAACTCTAATTACGGAGTGACAGCTCGTTGCCCCCGCCCGCCAGTTAGCGGCCCATCCGCGTGGGAAATGATGGGCCAGCGCCACACATACGAGTATTTACTCCTACTGATTTACTGGGACCGCCCTGATTGGCTGCGACATGGGCTGTTTCGGGCTACCGCTGCCACCTCCTGTGCACGCGCACTTCCGCTCGGACGATAATCCATGCCGCCAGAGACGCCAGGACCGTCTTACCACCGCTTTTTGGCTTGTCGGCGGTACATTGCCGCATGGCGAAACGGGCTCAAGCTTCCATCTGTGGGCGGCCATGACCAGTGGCCACCTACGACGTAGAGAGCCATGACTGCCAATACCAATTGACCCACAACTAAGATAGCTACGGGTACACACTCATACTCGTCCGTCGGTTTTATCCAGGGCTATGTACCCGCGTGCTCGTGCGGGCAAGCCAAGCAGGGGGTCCGATAGCAGGATGACTGCTCATACGAAAATACAAACAGGGCACGTCCCGTGGCTCCGACCGGTTCCGTGGACCATGGTCTCGGGTCCGCCGCATTTGGCGTGCAAAGGCGGTCCTGTGGTGACCCAGCGAGAAGAAGAATATGACAACTGACGGCCACTTGATTTCTCCCCCCGTCAGCGTCCTGGGCTTGGCCTGTGCAGTCTGTGGGGAAAGCCGCCCAGCGCGGCACGAGCTGCACTCGTCTTGAGTAATATGAGTACGACTACTCGGAGAGCAAGCCGCAGCGCTTCACCACGTCAGACAGAACTGTCTGTGTGCTGGTCACCGTGTCTGGTAGGCCGACCCGGTCTCGGTGTTGCACTCGCGCATCCGCGCGTCCGTATGCATGTGGTTGTGTTGCCCAGCCTGTACTTGTGCTCGTGCGCGGATTCGACGCGCTCTCAGCGAGGGGGGGTACACTTTTTTTCGACCGGTGAGCCAAACTACGCCATTCTTGTACCAAATGTGCGATTGTGTGGCCATTTTTTCGGCAGCTCGCACGCCAGCCAAGGAAGAGGATCCCTTAGCCAGAGAAACGTGCTCATAGAGAGAGAAATGGGAAAATGGGAAAATGGGAAAATGGGAAAAGAAAAGGGGGGGGAGGGCGGCGATGAAGAAAATATGAGGACCTAGAACAAGAGCAAAGAAGCACAAAGGAGGGCCGAGGAACTTCCCGGAGCACACACCACCGAACAAAAGAAGACAGAAAGAACATTGCGAAACACTAGCAGCCCCTACCTGTATTGTGCGGAAACTCCCTCGCAACCCTGCTTGCATGGCACCCACAGGGGGGGCCTACATAGCTTGCTGTCTGTCAGGCATAGATTTGAGCGCCACCGCGCTTCTTGCTATCGGTAGAACGGTGCCGTCCGAAACGGCCCGGACGTTTCTGTTTTCCTTAGCCACGTGTTGGCACTCGGCGCCAGGTACGAACACAGAATCGTTTTGTACGAGTAGTCTCGTACTCGTACTAACCGCCCTCGTAAGATACGAGGACATGCTAGCACGAGTTCTCGTTTTCGTTCTGTGCTCAGGTCGCTGCCTTCGTCGTTGCCCCGTTTCATCCCCTTTATGGCTCCCCATTGCACACTCATCCTTCTGGCGCTCGCCGATCCTTGCCTACTAACCTCGAGATCAATGCGCCAAAAACCCCTCGTATTCTTCCGCGGCACTGCAACACGTCGTACCGGTGCATTGTATCTTACCAATACTCCGTTCTAATGCCTGTAAACGGCGATCCTGCTAGGCCGCAAGTACCTTACCTCTATCCTATGGGTACCCCTTCCCCCCCTGTCCTCCACACCCTCCCACCCTGGGAGGAGCCCAAAAGACTTACAGTTTCCACGTTCTTCAACGGGCCCCAAAAAAGGTACCTTGTTTTGCATTCTTGTTTCTTTCCCTACTAAGAGTACGAGTAGTCGTATGGAGTACAGCTGCCAAAATGGGATTTGTGGGCTCCCTACCACCCTGGTCTTCCCTACTCTCGGGCCGGCTCCCAGACTCGTAGTCTTAACACGGCGGGATCCCATGCATGCCCGTGTGTCGGCGTGTCCTTGAAACTGCAACGGTCTTTTGCAAACGACCTGCCGCCTAGTCTCTTGTTGTTTGGCTGCTGTATAAAATAACAGCCACCCCAAGCCTCAGCCCTCAACGTCCTTGATTGTCTGCTCATTCTCACTGGTCTTGCTCATTTTTACCCATATCTTCTGCGACTACCGTTCGCCCGTCTGCCCATCCGTTCAAAGTCCCCACCATGTGTGAATTTACCCAGGTTTGCTGTCTTCCTCCTCTCAGCCGTTATCAACCTGACCAGCCGCAGCGAGAGTACAGTTGCGGCCACTTCAAATTTATCGCAGCACGCTGGTGCAATGTCTACAAGCGCACGCACCGCCGTTGCCAGCCTGACATCACGCACTTCGAATACAGGTCAGCAGTTGGCGAGACAGGCCCCCCTCCCCCTTTCTCCCTTCCACGATTACAATCACCTGGCCGGGCCCGCACTGACAGCAGCATCCCATACTATAGGGCCAATGAGATATGTGGTATGCTGTTCCTCTCCCTTGTGGTCCTGTCTGACCGAGGTACCTTGACCGCTAACACCCCGCAGGACAATGCCGGCCACACGAGGTTCCCGAATGGCAGCACCTCATCAAGCGGCACATGCCACACAGCGTGACCGGCATCCCCAGCATCAACAGCCTCGGCGACGCTGGCAAGACTAAGAATGTCGAGTAGATAGCCAGTACACAGCAAGACGACTCTCCGGCTGGCTGGCCGGTTGGTCGGCCCAGATGGCTTGCCTGACGACGACTCGACCGCCCTGTGTCCCGCACGAGGCTCGCTACGTCAGTCGCACCGCTCAGCGTGCCACCACCCTCGCGATGACTGCACGGCAGCGGCCGCGGCAACCACGCATGCTCCATCCTCACATGGTTGGAGGATGCTGCCGTTCCATTCTGTGTGGTCAAGGCCATGTGTCCCCCCGACAAGGTGGCAAGTGACAGAATCGGGCCTCCGGTGTAGCGCTGCAAACGCAAAACTCCACACAGACGGGAGACTAGAATGCTCGATACATTAAGACAAAGGCCGCAGGGACAGCATTGGGCGACATGGATCGAACAATAACTGGAGAGAGAATATTGGCATCATACCCGGAGCAACCGCATTTTTCTGGCGTTTGAGTTGGGTTGGGCAGAGGTCCTGGAACAGCCACGGACTGTCGCAATGGGCTGTCGCAAATGCGCGCCAATCCAGTCTACAGGTACGAGTAAGGAGTACAGCAGAGTGGTTTTTTATCGAATTTATCTTACCTGCAGATGGCTGTCCCACGAGTTTCCGGGCCGCCTGTGGGGGGAAACAGCCAGTCAGCGGCAAGCCGTGTGTGCACACCCAATCAGTGATTCTGCCATGCGACCATGTCAGTGCGCCGCCCCCTCGCTCCTTGCACCTTGATAAAAATGTGCCCCAGACGTATTTATCGCCAAATGATACTCGTACTACGGCACGCGACAGACGGCTCCAGCACCCACCGCGAGACCGTCGCAGGCTACCACCCTAATCGTGCATAGCAGAGCCTTAATATGAGTATCTGTGCATCGGCTGAGTCATTTACCTTTTCCATCTTACCTTTCCTGGCCGGCCGAGTGATAATGCGTCCTAGCCTCAGCTTACCCGTCGCGCTCACAATGAGACAGTGCCCAGCCCACTCTGTCTCGTACTTTCTTCACAATACTCGTACGAGTAGGAGCACGCTGCCTCGCTTCTGGCAGAGGCCCTGCCCGCCCAACGGCTCGGCACGCTGCCGCAAGCTGCAAGGCCCTGACCCGCCGTATCGGGTGACGACTTCGATCTGAACTTTTCTAGCGGTTAAGACTGCGCGCGGATGCACTTAAAGGCCTTTTCGCTCGTAACGGCGTGTGATGCGAATGGTCTACGACGTAAGCCATCGCCCTAGACGGCAGAGATGGAACAGCGAGTAGACCCGAGCGCCCCAGGAAAGGTCCTGCCTGTGTCTGCCCTCTTTGGCCGTTGATTGCTACGAGCATCGACGACCGTGCCGTCTCTGACAATGCCATACGAGGCAGAGCCTTGCCGGAAAGGTGCAATGCAGCCTTTTTACACGCCGGTGCGGTCGAAATGGGGTTCAATCGGACTAAACAGCAAAAAGTGGGCAGAAAATTGCACTTGCCATTGCGAGCCTTTTTGGCGGATACGCGACTGTCCCTTGTAAGATACGAGACTCCCGCAAAGTGAGATATGGAGAAAGCGGCGTGCTCGTTCTCGTACTTTGCGTCACTATCGTACTTTGTATCTCCTTAAGGCCTACTACAGGACTTATTTTGTGGACGATGCCCCTATTGGCTATAATCCCTGTAAATGACCCACTAGTACAAAAAAATACATGCAATTTCTACCTAAAAATAAGTCACTCCTGTTTACTGCCTCCCCCCCCCTGCACTACCCCCTGAATGCCACCGACTCCAGCAGTCCCTTTTTAAATTTTTACACAAGGCAACGCCACACTGCAGGCAGCCCGTTGTAATACGGGCTGCCTGCGGCGGCGCCTTTGCTAAAGGTGACTCTGTAAGCACTAAATTGCGCTTTTTTGACGAGCAAAAGGCGTAGTACCGCCTTTTTGGTAAGTGAATCTGCTGGTGGCATTGGGAGGTTGTTAAAATTACTAGAAGGCCTGAATTGCGAAGGACGACTTGTTAACCAAATTTTTTAAAGATTTACAAAAAAAACTGCTTTCTAAAGGCACTTTGGCTTCTAACTAGAGTCTGCTAGCCGTAGCGTTGTAACAAATACGTATTTGTTACTATAACTTTAAAAAGAAAAAGGAACAAAAGGGCTTACTGCCCACCGCGTCGAAATCGCTGTTTTAGAGCGTATTTAGCCCGCAATTAATCGTTAATATTAACGCTATTTATATAGTAATTGTAGGAGTTAATAATTTACAGTATTAGCAGGATTTTAGTTAGCTAATTGCTAAAGGGGACGCGCGCAGTCTTTACGCTTATTAACGTTTTTACAGGCTGGCGGCGCAGTCTTTCGACTACGTCTTTAAAGCCGTTGTATTGCGTACTTAATAAAAGCACGAAAGCGTTATTTTTAAAGCTAAGTTGTATAACGTCGTTTTTTTAATGCTTTTAAGTAAAAACAGTGCCCTAAGGGATATAGTCTTTAGTTTTTTCTTACGCCTTTAAGCCTGCTAATTGCTTACTATCTACTCGATTTAACCGCGTTGTCCTTATTACTATAATGCTAGTATTACACAATTCGTTAAATAATTTAGGTGTAGAGAAAAGGTTGTTTATAAAACAGTAGTAGCTATGCGTAGAAGACGGCGAAGGAGGTAGTTTTTAAAGGAGATTAATTACAATACTTTGCGTAGGAGCTAAGGTTAGATAAGTTGCTAAATCGTACTTAATAGGGCCGTTGCCTTTTAAATAAAAAATTTATTTTAAAAAGTAGCTAGCGTTTGTAATAACCTAAACTTTATACCTTATAGGTATAAGCTTGCTAAGCATATATACGATATCTCTACTTTTACTAGTAAATCGCACTATAGCCTTATTAACGCTAACTTTTAATAAGGGCCTTTAGTAAGTAGTAGACGTATTTTAAATATAATCGCTTTAGCCTTTAACTTTGTTAAAAACTAACGCAGTAACCGCTAGATTAAGTAAATCCTATGTGTAAAAGCGTTAGTACAGTCTAAAAAAGCGGTCTCTTAATAAAAATCTGGTAATAATGTGCGGCGTATTGCAAGGAGAGGCGCTCTAGTACTCTCGCATTAAAGGGAGGCGGCAGTAGCCTATATAAAGCAGTATACCAAAAAACAAGTAGACCTCCTCTGCGTAAGTAGGCTGCTAGTCCTTTAGCTTACGCCTATTAATATGTTTAACCTATTTATTCATAAGGGTTAAAGGGTAAAACAAAGTAAAAATTTTAAATAAAGTAGGAGGTAATTCAGCGATTTAGCGGCCAAAAGGGAGTAAGCAGGAGGGCTTAAAGTTGTTTAAAATAGTGCTCATTATAAGGTATCGTATTAGCAGCAGTGGCGACGAGGGAGGAGGAGGAGGAGAAGTCGAAGAAGACGCAGTTGTACGTGCTTTTTTAGAGGCTTTTTCGCCCTTTAGCGTTTTTTTACGTTTTTCACCTGCCATAATGGAGATTTGCTAAGTGTGTCTACTACAGGACAGATTACCGTACGTTTTACTATGGGGGACTGTCGCGTGCGCGACGTACTGGGGGCCGCGTGCATGTACTCAAATGTTAACAATAACCCATAAAAAAGGTCCTGTGGTAGGCCTTAAGGAGATACTTACATGAGCAGTGAAAGGTCCCTAAATATAGCGTCGTATGCGCCAATTGCCATACCCGCTCACAGAAATTGGCTGCCCTCAAAGGCAAGATGGCAGTACTCATACGAGTAAGATACATCATCGTATTCCGGCAACCGCTCAAGGTCACAAATCAGGATTGCCGACTCAGGGCCTTGCCATCATCTACTTTACTTGCGAATGTGACATTGACAACAAGATGCGATGAGTACGAGTACGGAGTAGGATAGGGTCTTGCGGCCAGGGTCCTTGGGCTTGCTATCTTTGCAGGACGTATTTTACGGGGCTAGTAAGGCACGAGTATGGACGCTATGGTCTGCTACCGGCCCGTGCTGTTGTCCAAAAGCAGTAATTAATGTCATCGGTCACCTCCATGGTGAGATAGAATGCGGTTTAGGCCAGAGTGGGGCTCTTCAACATCATACGATCATCTCGCTGCTCCCACCTTGGCGAGTACGAGTACGAGACGTGAATCTGGCCTGCTCGCCCTGGGCCTTTTTGATCGTCCGAGACCGCGCCGTGGTGCCATCGTCCGTCGTCTGCGACGAGGCCCTTGTCATTTCCCGGTCCGATGCGAAGCGACAGGCGGGATCTTAAAGGCCCGTACGTCATCAGTCCACCACCCCCGCGCGTTCCGAATGCTCCCGTTGCTTGCGCCTCGGATGGCAATTTTCTTCATCTCACTGCCAGGCACGAGTACCCACTCGCCTTTCATCTGGATGTCGTAGCCCCTGGAGCGCCGACGACGCATCTTGTCTACGACGTAATAAAGGCCAGGTAAGATAGGGAGTACACGATAGAAACGCTACTCATGATAGTGCCGTAACTAGGTCGCTGTTAACGGCAGCTAGCGCTGTTAAAAAGAGTCTGGCAGCTACCGGCCGCTGTCAGTCGGAGCGGAAACTTCCCCGCCGTGGGTGACATAATTGGAACGGAGCTCCGTAGAGACATCCTGCAATTGATTGCCTTCCTCCCAACTATTTGTTTGGTAGTAGTAGTAGTTAAGTATTACAGAGTTAAATTATCAACCCTCGGCAGGGAAGTAGTATTTAACCCTCTAGGCCACAACCGCCAGCGTTTTAACTGTATCCGTAAAACAAGAAAACAAAGAAACAATCCCAGTGTGTCAAACTCCTCCTGTGGGTATCGATTAAAAGCAGCGTGGTCTCGTTTGATCCGGTCCATTACTTTTCCATCTCCTTTTCCTTACGGCCTCCATCGGCCGAGTCTGTCCTGGTGTGCGTGCATGCCCAAGCTGTAGTCGTTTTCTCGGCGCCGCAGCTGCTAGACACGCCGACGCCGCTGCCGCGACTTGGAGCCGGCCTTAACCGGCGCATGGGTCCGCATACGTTTCGGCGCCGGCGCCTCTCCCTCGAAGGCGGCCAGTTTGGGTTCATCAGCGAACGCGCTAGCGTGGCCAGCCATCAGGTCATCGATGGCTCGGCGCGCCTCATCGGGCAGCAATCGAGCGGACGCGCTGTCGTTGAGCAGGTCGAGACAGGCCCGAGAAGCTGCATCGGGTTAGCGCGTTTGTAGCAACAAGACACAGGCAAAGAGCAACACACGAATAACGGCCTCAACCAGCTCGCTCTCGAGGGCGGCGCTGATGCGCGCCGAGTTGTAGCAGTGGTAGCGTCGCTGCAGCGCCAGCATGCTGTGCCACAGAAGCGCTGTATCGGTCGTGCCGCTGCCACAGGTGGCAGCGATGAGGTTGGAGGCTGGACAGGAAGTCAGGCTCTCGGGGTCGGAGCTATTGCCCTCTGCGTCGGACCCAACAGGTGTGATAGCGTCATCGTCGTCGCTGAGCGAGGCCGATGAGGCCCGCGACGAGAAAGACGCGCGAAGGGAGAGGATCATGGTAAGAGTGAAGAATGAAATGATAAAAAGGCTTGAAGGATGATGGCAAAAGTATACCACCGAATGCTGGTGGCCGCCCTGGTCTCTTTGTATCCGACGCTCAATGAGGAGGTGATGCGCTGCTCGACCCGCAGTGCCCGGCGTCTATGCCTTCGCTTTTTGAGTGCCCAATTTGCGGACAGATCTTGCCAAGCGCGCGCGTTGGTCTGGCAGACAGACGCTGGCCGTGGCCTTATTGTTGGGAGTTTGTTGGGAGCTGACCGCCAGATGGAGGGGTGTGCTGTCAGTCACGCAGGACAGCTCAATCCCGCAGAGACAGCAAGCAAGACCGGGGAAATACGAGTATAACTGAAGAAGGACGCTGCATGCGACCGTTGCAAACGTATCTGGGCCGGGCGGCGAGCCCTTTTATCGTTTGTTCCAGTGACTCTAAGTGTGTGTTTCCCGAGGCAGATCACACGGGATGGCAGCCCATTGGATTTCCACCGCGAAAAGAGTTTCCCAGTTTTTTTTCACGCTTTTTTCGTCTTGTCCCCGTTTAATTTCGAAATTTTATCATGCAGATTTGGTTGGTGCCAGTTTTGCCCGTTCTAGCCTCCTTCGTGCTAACAGTCATCGATCGTCATCGTCTTACTCCTAATAAGCCTATGAGGCCACTGCAGCCGCGCTTCCAGCACTTCGTAGTCGGCTTTGCGCTCGTACGGTGTGGCATCGACTCATGCACAAGGCGGTGAATTGCGCCAGCGACCCTATGATCTACGAGTACGAGTACCGATGATCATCCTAATCGAGCCAAGCATGGTCGGCGTGTGATGACGCGAAAAAGACAAAGTGGTGCGAGGCAAGGTAGAAGGCGCACAGGACCTTCGTAGGGTGTCCGGCTAAAACCTATGCGATCCATGGAGCGTAGCATCGGCAGTAAAACATGCAGGCGCTAAGGCAAAGCTACGTCACGGACACCCTATTTAGCAAAGGTGCGAGGGACTGGGAAATATTGAGGGGTGAGAGATGGCTAGAAGTGTTCTGTAACAGCGCCGGAGGCAATGAGTTTATGGTAAGACATCTTACGAGTACGAGTACATTAGAACATAGCCGAATAGAGGGCGTAATAACAACGCGCCTCCGCTGGTATCCCGCGCACAGGCAAACGACCGAGGACAAGAATAAACCACGAGAAGAAGAACAGCACGCCCGTGCGGGAGGACATGCACAGCGTGGGGGGTGGATCGTCGACGCATGTCCACGGGGTCACACCATTGCCGCTCTACGAGTAATAGCGCGACAGGGCGACGGGGCGGCAGGGAAACATCGCAGAGTGTTTCCTAATGCCTCGCCTGTCATCAGTAGCACAGCACTGGCACGGCAGATCCTGCCAGTCTAGGCCTCCGGCATGAGCGGGGCGGCATAGCCGGCAGGCCGTCTCGGTGCGAGAGCTGGCAAAATGGGTGCTAAAACTAGTAATACAGACAGTTGGAGAAACCTCGACGGGGGTGTGGGGAGCTGGTCAGCAGTGCACCAGGAGATGCCAGTCGGAGCCTGGCCACAATGATCGTCGCTGCCTACGAGTAAGTAAAGCCGGCAGATGATGATGGATGGGTCTCTCTTACCACCACGACGTAACAGTCCTCCTTACCTCTTCCGGCATACGGAGCCGTACCGACCAGCCCAGGCCCAGTGATTGGACTGATTCTTCGCATCTTTCCAGCCCGGTTCTTTTTTGTGTGTTCCGACCGAGCCGATGGCGCGAAGACAGTGAAAACCCTGCTGCTGTCTTCCCCCCGAAGGTGGTGGTGGCTGGGCTTTTCGCTTGCACGCGAACACGCGAATGACCAGTGTTCCCTCGTGCTCGTACGGAGCACTCGGATGTGATTTGCACTTGAGCACTGGGTACGCATAGGACTGTCTGGTTGTTGCGGCTGTCGGCGTTTTCTTGCATGTTTTGAGATGCTAAACCCGATGCTGAAAAAAAAATTACTGAGGCGGTTGGATGAGGGGTTGGACCGCGTTACTTGTATGCTAAGAAGACGCAACTAGGCAAATTTGAATGTGTCAGCCTCCTAAGGGGCTACCCTACGAATGCATGTAAGATACAGAATAGTATGGTCCAACACCGGTCGCCTTGCCTACAGAATCACCGCGACCATTCCGCCCTGCCCGGCCGGAAGCCTCTGTGGTAACCTAGTTTCGACGCCCTAATGGTGAGTAACAGTTTGTTGCGTAATGGTGGCTGCTTGACGATTACGGCTCGGATGGGAACAATAGGAGGATCATTAACGATCCCGTACGGAGTACCCCTCGTCTTACTCAAGTACTCCGGACATGGATGCGGGGAACAGGACAGCAAACTTAAAAAATGCAGACAGGTAACCCGCTTGCGCCAATGCTATGGCGTTATCCTCGACCTCTCGGCGGATGTATCTGGTGTCAAGTTTATCGCTGTCGCAGGCTGCTCGTAGCAGTACGCGGAACTGCGGTCCATTAGACACGGCCCACAGGAAGACGTAAAGCCACTTAAACGGTAGAGTCCCCGGGGCGTTGTGCAACTCCACTAGCTGCCTGAGAGGAAAGTCGCCCAAGATCTTGCAGCACATGCATGGTTATATATTGCTCTCTAAGCTAAGACCATGTAAATCCAAAGGTGGTATCATCGAAACAGCAAATAAACAAAATGCGCAACGGTCTAATGCGGTTACAGGGCGGCAGCCAATGCAAAGCGCAACAAATAAGAGTCGGGCAACAGAGCCGCCCTACGATGTACGTCGGGCAAAATGAAAGGTATCTTTCGCCAGCGTGGCCCCGCCGACGGCAGCCTGACCGCAGGCGTGGTCATTTCCCGACAAGACGTGGTCGCCCTGCATGCGCCACGACGCCCTCCATTGTCCGGACAAATGGTATGACCCTGGGGTACGGCTGTGTGCGCGCAGTCCAGCCCGCTGCGACGCCTCAGTTGTCCAGCTGAAGCGTCGGACAATCTCCGACGGTCCTCGACCGACGGCGCCAATGTAAGGGGAAATGCAAAATCGAGACATGCGATGTAGCAAGATACAGAGGCAATGAGAGGGCACGCAAGGTTGATGTCAATGCTTTGTCTTATCGTTGTTCTTTGTGCTACTCGTCGGCTTCTGGTGTTTCTGCGACGATTTCTGGTACTGGGGCCGGTCCTGCGGCACCGTCAGTTTAGGGCACGATGCAGGGCAACAACAACGGCAATCAGGTTCGTCTTACTTTCTGGCGACCGCGGTGCAGCTCCTCATCGTCAACGGAGCTGCCTGGCGAGGGCGCACCGCTTTCGTTGTCTCCGGAGCTGTACCGCCGGCGACCCTCCTCGTACCAGGTGCATAATGGCTTATTGTCAAACATCAGATCGTCATCCTCTATCATTGTGACAGCCATCCAGTGGTGAGAGTCGGCGATATTCTGCATGCTCCAGTCGCCGCTGGCGCTGTCAACCCAGCCGCCGTCGACGTCCACGCCGCGTTCCTGCCGCTGGCCGTCCGTTCGTCGTGTGAGCGAGGCGCGTCTGCTGCCGTCGTCTTCGTGCAGGGTAAAGGTCTTTGCAGGGGCCATTATGATGCGTGACAAAATAGAGCGCAGAGATGGTATCGGGGTATGTCGCAAATGCAAGTGGTTCTTGATATGCCGCCGGTGCAAGAGTCGAAGGGATCGGGAGAATTAATTAAGAAAGTCTAAAGGCGGCGGATACCTGCGTCAGGGCCGGCCGACGCTGGAAGGCAAAAACAAGGCTATGGTGGAATGCGGACGCGAATTGGCTGTGCGGCCCAAAAGAGAAGCCAAGTGGTGGCTGCACGAAGAAGTGATGAGCTGGTTTGTTGACCTGTCCAGAGCACGCTGATTGGTGGAATGCGTAGGAGGGGTAGAATGGGGTTTAGGCGTTCAGAATAGGCAGCTACTATGGAGCCGTATCACATGTCGGCAGCGAAGAAGTATCAGGAGAGAGCTCCCCGTCGCCAAAAACTGTAGGCGGCTGGCGAACCTGATGATCCTGATCGTGGATACGAAGAGCTCGTGTAGGTATCAGATGGGCCGATCACAGGCCTGCTAGTGGCGGCGGATTAAGGAAGAGAGACGAGGGAAGAGAAAAAAATCGGAAGAGGGAAAGGGAATGAAACCCAGAGCGACGGGCGTCGACCGAAAGAAATATAGCGAACAAAGCGTAGGAGGCAAATATATGGAGCCGCGCGATAGCGAAAGAAGACACGAGGCGACTTGACAGAAATGCCGGCGTCGGTCGGTCCGGTAAGGCAGAACAACCGCATTTGGGCAAAACTGGGCGATTTCCCCCCTGGTCGGAATCGAGATGGAACATGGCGATGACGCCAAATCGCTTGCACCGACCGCGGACGGGCCAGGTATTACCACGGTACTGGTGGGCTACTGTGGCGAACTGGGAGGCCTTGGCTACGGACGACCTTCCAAAAGCATCGCTGATTGGCGCCAGGCGCCTCTAAATCAGGTTTAGCGCCATCCTTCTAAGCTGACGCGCCGAGTGGCGCTGATACGACGCACCGACATGCGGCCACTCTTTGGGAATGGACTGCGCATTTGGCTTGCTTCTGGGTCGCTATTTGGACTCTCTTATGTGTCGAAGGATTTTTTGTTCTGAAATTCTTCTGTCATCCCTCTCGAACTAAGCCACCCGATCCCGTGTCGCTGTCGGTCGGATGCCTGCGGAAGGTGCGGATAATGGCGCATAGCATGTCATCTTTGGGTAGTGTTGCTGGGATTCGGGCAACTATTTCGCTCGGGATATTAGTAGGTAGTGGCACGTGACCCCGCAACCCGCGGGTACATAGCTACCCCACATTACGATACCGGTTGGCTAGGGCGCGGCAACCGCAAAAACTTGAAGACTGTAGTCGTAAGATAGATCTTTACGTCATACACAATTTGAAAAATAAGCAAAAAAGTAAAACAAAAACGTACAGCAGCGGGTATTCGCTGGTCGTCACCGACCCAACTACTAATCCGCCGATTACTGGTTTAACTAGGGGAGAGCGGACGGGATCCCGTGCTTTCCAGTATCTATGGCCGTACGTGATGGTAACGATCTAAACAAGACCTATATACTGAAGTCACCGACATCTGATGTTGTGCAGCACTGTAGGATTGTACTTTATGTGTATGGAAGCTTTAAATAAACCCCATGACATGACGTGCTCGTATCTTACTTCCCATCATCAATCATGGTACAATGGTCTCTGGTCTAGCTGGTCATACGATTCGGAGATTGGCATGTTCGCCTCCCACCTCTTCTATTCAGCTTGTCTTAAAGTCTATTATTAGAGATTACTCGCCCCATGTCTTACAAACCTTTTCACCGCTTACTCTGCATGCCCACACTCGGACGGATGCTGCTTGAGATTTACGCTTTGTTTGCCGAATGAGAGAAGAGCTTTGACTTGACAGGCGAATCATAGTACCTGAAATAGAGGGTGCATTACTATGAGATGGACAGTGTCGTCAAAATCGACCAACGGTTATGGCAATCAATACGGCTATGTACGCATCTACGCGGGCAGCTTCTCCTCCATTGTTTTGTAATAGGCGAACTTGGCGTCCTGGTCGCCGTCCATGTAGCGCCACTCGAATGCTGGCTCAGCCTCAGGGGGCACATCGACGACGCTGCGGCGGTGGCTAAAGGTGTCGATGCTGGCCTTGCCATGGTAAGCACCTTGTCCGCTGGCGCCGAATCCGCCAAAGGGCAGCAGCGGCACGGCAATTTGGGTCATGGTGTCGTTAAGGCTGACGCCGCCGGAGCGGGTGTGGGTGACAAAGTAATCGAGCTCGGTGCGGTCCTCGCTCATGACGTACAGCCCGAGGGGCTCATCCATGATGCCGTTAACAATGCGACAGGCTTGCTCAGATGTGCTGTAGCGCAATACCGGCAGTACCGGCCCAAAGATCTCGTCGCTCAGCAGCGCGTCTTCGGGCGTGACATCAGCCACGATCGTCGGCGGGACGTAACAGTCGTCACGGTCCGCCTCGTCGGCACCGCCGCAGACGATGCGGCCTGTTGAGCCGCGCAGCAATCCGATCACGCGATCCCAGTGGCCCGTGTTGACGATGCGTCCCATGCGGCCATCTTCTTGTGCACGGCCTTCGAAGAGAACCTTGGTGGCGGCAGCCAGAGCCGCAATAAAGGCATCGTAGACGTCCTCGTGCACGAGTGCGTAGTCAGGTGCCACACACGTCTGGCCAGTGCAGGCAAACTTGCCCCAAGTGATACGCCGCGCCGCTAGTGCTAGGTTCGCTTTGGCAGTCACAATGACGGGACACTTGCCGCCCAGCTCGAGTGTGGTTGGCGTGTGCGTGCGCGCTGCCGTGCCCGCGATAATGGCGCCAACGCGCGCGCTGCCCGTGTAGAAGATGTGATTCCACCGGTGCGTCAGCAGGGAAGTGACCGTGGCAGCAGAGCCGTTCACGAGGCCGTAGCAAGACGTGTCCAGATAGCGCGGTATCAGCTCAGCCATGGCACGGGCTATGTGCGGCGCCTGCTCGGGGGGCTTCATGATGCCGGTGCAGCCCGAGGCGATGGCGCCGAGAAATGGGGAGGCCGTCAGAAAAAAGGGGTAGTTCCAGGCGCTGGAGAGTGTCAGCGGTTGTGGGCCCAAAGTCAGATACAAGAAACACAATACGCACCCAATCACGACCACGACGCCCTTGGGCTGCCGCAGGATCTTCGGCTGCAGACCCTGATAGGCTGGCGGCACATAGGGCTTCTCCGGGGCCAGGTACGCGTCCATGTTGTTGAGCAGGTAGATAACCTCATTCTTGAAGAGGCCAATCTCGAGACCTTGGGCCTCGACCTTGGGCTTGCGCAAGTCCTTGTACAGACATTCTCGCAGGTACTCCTCGTTTTCCTGGACGGGTCAGCAAAGGACGGGAGCAGCGGGCGAAGAAATTTTTTTTTTTTTACATCAGCCAGCCGCCAGAACTGCCGCAACTGCTCCTTGCGGAACTCAATGGGAATCGTCTTGCGGGCGTAAAAAGAGGCCGTGACCTGCTCATACGCCGCGGCGATGGTGGCCGTGGGGGTTTCCTCAACTACTAGCGCCATTCTGTCAGATCTGCGATCGAGTACCGTTGCGTCCCGGATGACGGCGAGCAGGTACCGGGGGGTATTTGACTCCAGGCGGCGACTGTAAGCTGCACGCGCGGTGCTGATAAGCCTGGAACGGCCGACGGGCGAGGACGCCGGCTAGCGGGGCTTATCAGTTAGCCGGGCAAAGGTGGGGTGTGGCGCGATAATATGCGATAGTCCGATAGCAGGACGCCGGAGCTACACACTCGATAGTTATGCCGCGGATGGGGCAGATCGTTAATATAGCCGCCGAGTTCCAGAGAGCGTCCGCCGCTCCTGCTGCTCTCTGTAATCAATTCCGTCGAGATGGCTTTCCCGTTGATTGACGGCAAGACTTTCGATTACATTGTCGTAGGGGGTGAGTTTCTCTCATATCACGACAACAAATGAAAGCTCTCTGACAGAAAGGCGGCACATCGGGATGCATTGTCGCGTCGCTGGTTGCCCAGCGGTTGCCGCATTGCAGCGTTCTGCTGCTGGAGGCCGGGCCGGCTGACACGGCCGACCCGGATAACCAGGTGCCGGGACTAACGAAGCACAAATTCATGAGCACAGACGGCAACTGGCTGTATAAGACAGCGCCCCAGGCGGCTCTTGGCGGGCGCGAGATCATCTATCCACGCGGCCGGGGATTGGGTGGTTGCTCGTGAGTACTCGGGGAAGGATTTTGGGAGCTCGAAAGCTTTGCTGACGGCCAGGGCCAACAACTTTATGGGCTGGGTGAAGGGTCCTCGGGAAGATTGGGACTCCTGGGCCGAGCTGTCCGGCGATTCGTGGTGGGGGTGGGAGAACGTGAAGACGGTATTCAAGGAGGTGAGGGCGTGGCAACAGAAGCGGCCAAGATGACGCCGCTAACCAAACCCAGATCGAAGACTTTGACGCAAGTTGCCCTGCTGGGATGGAGAAGTATGCCCGGCCAACGCCGGGCGTGCACGGTAAAGGCGGACCGGTGGGCGTCAGCTTCGGGCCGGAGTGGCTACCGATCGTACAACCCTCGCTGGACGGATTTGCGCAGCTGGGCCACGAGCTCAATACGGACCACAACGACGGAGACGCACTCGGCTACTCGATTGTGCAGTTTTCTGTCTTTGGTGGAGAGCGTGTGACGAGCACGACAGCCTTTCTTGACGGGGCGCGGCGACGGTCCTTGGCGAACCTGACCATCCAAACGGACGCGTTGTGTGGGCGTGTGCTGTTTGACGGCGACCGGGCCGTGGGTGTTGAGGTCCTGCGGGCACGCCCGGTGACGACGGCCGAGCAGACGCAAACGGCTACGGTGAAGGCCAGTACCGAAATCATTGTCGCCGGGGGCACATTTCAGTCGGCACAGCTGTTGTTGCTGTCCGGGATAGGTCCGGCAGCTGACCTAGCTCGGCTGGAGATCCCGGTGGTAGCAGACATTCCTGGGGTGGGCCAGCACATCCGGGACCACTCGGCGCTGGCGTGCGAGTACTTTATCGACCCGGCACTGGGCGGCCACAACCCCTTGCTGCAGTCGCCTACAGCGCTGGCGGCGGCGCGGGCCGAGTGGACAGCAACAAAGACCGGACCGCTGGCCATGTACGGCGCCAGTGCAGCGGTGTCGTTCCCGCGACTGCCGGCGGTGCTGGATTCGGCTGAGCTGTCGCGTGCCGGCGCAGAGGTCCAGAAATACCACGCTGCACCTGGGCGGCCCAGCACCGAGATCTGGGTGCACTCTGGCCCGCTCTTCTTCCAGGGGCCGTGCCCGGCCGATGCCAATGTCATCGCCATTGAGGGCTTGCAACAAAACTGCCTGAGCGAGGGCTCGCTGACGCTGGCCAGCCGCAACCCGCGCGACCTGCCCGTCGTCGACCCACGCTACGCCGCTCACGAGCTCGACATCCGCGTCGCCATCGAGACCGTGCGGGAGATTCTCCGTCTGGTTGCCACTCCCGCCATCGCCGGCATTGTGCGCGCCCCATTGCTTGTACCCGCTGGCGACTCCGACATCGAGATCGAAGCCTTTGTGCGCGAAAACCTCACACAAGGCTTCCACAGCATGGGCAGTTGCGTCATGGGCCGTGCCGACAACCCGACCGCCGTAGTGAATAGCGACATGCGTGTACGCGGCGTTCGTGGGTTACGCGTCGCCGACATGAGCGTCTGCCCAGTACTGACGTGCAACCACACGCAGGTCAATGCCTACCTGATTGGCCTGCGTTGTGCTGAGTTGGTTGTAGAGGATGCGCACGCGTATGCGAGACTGTAGGCATGCCGATGCCGATGGCTCTCGGTGAAGACCGGCTTTCCTCTACCAAGACATGAGAGGGGGAGTGGGGTGTCGCTGTGGCTAGGATGTTTGTCTTGTCTTGTTGCTGTTGAGCTGATACGATGATGTAAATAAGATACATGGGAAATACTGTAGCAACAGTCTAGCGCGTCCGTTGGTCTGGCTAGCGTTATGTCACCTGCCACTTGTGGGCGGGCCGTGTTGGCGAAAGCTAACAGTTTTCATCGTCTACACCACAACGTGTTGACCGAGGGCCGAGCGCAGCGACAGTTGTGGGCTCGACCGGTCTAGCGTCGGCATCGGAGTGCGATGCTCAGAGCAACCGGCGCTATTTCTGTGTGATGAGGAGATGTCAAGTGGAACCTGCACACACGTGATACACGTGACCTACCCGAAATACCGCCATACACGACCGCCTTGAAATCCCGAAAGGGATGAAGCCGTACGCGCTCCCTGACCTCCTGACTTCCGGTGATTGCATCCCCGCGCAAGGGAGGCTCCCTTCCGGAGCTGGACGCGTCAATCCCTTGCATTACAGGGACCTTGGAAGTGTAGGAATTGGGTGGGCTGGAGGCCTCTTTCCATGTATTTAAGGTGTAGGTAGACGCAGGTTAGAGCAGGGCTGCTTAGACTTTTTGCTTAGTTAGTGATTCTATTAATCTATTTAATTGCCCTATTTAACAGTTATAAGCCTGGCTT
>RQWE01000368.1:0-19554 GCA_004028395.1 Leptographium galeiforme
GGGGGGGGGTAAAGGAGGAGGAAGAGGAGGAGAAATGACGACAAGGGAACAGAAAAGACAGACAACGAGCAACACGAGAACCACGGGAAAAAACAGACGAGGGCATGGAAATCACCGAAATATACGCAACATGCAGCTGCTGACAGACGACTGTGCAGGTGAAGCATCGTGCGAGCTGGTGGACGGACAGCAGGCCTACGTCATCCGATCACGTGACAAGTCTAAACGCCCAAAGCCAGCATGGTATATTACTACTTGTACAAAAGAAACAGGACGCGAGCGAGAGAGACTGAAAATGAAGGAGAGAAAAAGGAGAGAAAAAAGAAAGAACGAGGGCGAGCCACGCCGCCTACACGGCCGCCTCGGGCGACTCGCCCTCGGCAATGACGGCCACGCCGAGGCCGCGGTCCGGGCTCTGCAGCACGAGCTGTTCGTGTCGCCGGGCGCGCACAAAGTCGCTGACGGCGCGGATCAGGATGAACCAGCCGACAATCATGAGCACGTACGCGACCCACTCGGAGCTGGCCATGTCCTGGAGGCTGGCGGCGGCGGCGTGGGCGGCCGACCCGGAGGAGGAGGACGAGGTGGCCGAGCCCGATGACGAGGACGACGCCACGGTGCTGGGGTCAAAGGCGTGGGCGTTGGGGTCGGGCGGCGCCGCGTAGCCGTCGCTGTGCTGGTGGCCGGCGGCGGCCGCGCCGGCAGCCGACATGCCGCCGGAGCCGCCGCCGCCGTCGTGGCCGCTGCCGCCGTTGGCCGTGCTCTTCATGTAGAAGCCGTACTGGATCAGGGTGATGCCGAGGCCGGCGCGCGACCCGTTCTTGGCCGCGTGCGTCGAGTGCAGCAGGTACGTCAGGAGGAAGCCGACCACCTGGAAGGACATGGAGATCATGCCGTTCCACACAAACGAGAAGACGGAGCCGACCGGCATGCCGTCGACAAAGACCTCGTCGGAGCCGCCGAGCCCGGGCGCCAGGATGGTTGTCTCCCAGTAGGGGGGGGCCGAGTCGGCCGCGGCCTGTTCATAGGTCTGGGCTGTCAGTGGGGGACAGGGACAAGTGGAAGGGACACCACGGAAGAGTGACAAAAAAAAAAACTCACCGGCGGCTGCTCCTCCTTTTCTTCGCCCGCTTCCGGCTTCGCCGTCAGGTTCGAAAACACCCCGTCCGACTGNNNCCCCCCGCCGTACACCCGGTTGACGGCCGCCGCCGTGGTGCTGCCCTGCGCCGCCGCCGCCGCCGCCGCCGCCGTGGGTTGCGATCGCGAGCGCCCACTCGGCCGTGGACTCGCCGTCGGGCTGGTGCTCGTCGTCGACGTCGGCCGCACCAGCCGCTGCCGGTCGTCCGCCTCGTCCGCGCTGCTGTCGCTGTCGCTGTCGCCGTCAAAGGCATCCGTCAGCGTGGCGTCCGCGATGGCGCCGCCGCCGTGGCGCGTGCGTGATGACGCCCGCGACCGGAACGACGGCGGCGGCGACGTCGGGATCGACCGGCCGTCGGCCCGCGTCGGCGACTCGTCCTGCTGGACCCGTTCGTATCGAGACATGATGGGGGTGGAGGCGTCGACGCAAAGGAAAAAATGTCCAAAGGAGTCGACTAGGATTCGCCGAGAAAAGAGTCAAAGGAGTCGACAAGGATTCGCCGAGAAAGAGTCAAAGGAGTCGACAAGGATTCGCCGAGAAAAGAGTCAAAGGAGTCGTCAAAGGATTCGCCGAGAAAGAGTCGACAAATTCGCAAGGCCGACTGCGGAAAAAAACACGCCGGAACGACCAGGTCACTGAGCGTAAAGGGCCTCTGAGCGTCAAGAGCCTTTTGGTCAGGCTGGCGAACAAATGGTCTCGACGATGGGGAAGCCGCTCCGCCCCAAACAAGGGGGCCCTTTGTGGGGCGGGGCCTGAGGCACCAGCGGGTCACGGGAGCCTGGGCTTCCGTCACGTAAGCCCCTCCATGGGCCGTGCGGGAAGCCCGCAGAACATGTGGTCACGTGGACGGCTGAAGTCGGACAAAAATTTCTAAACTTGTCACAACGATTCCCTTGAGCCGCGACGCAGCCAGCAGCGACAAACGGCCACCATGTCGGGTCTCAAGAGTGTAGGTGGTGCGGCCCAGTGATGTTCTACAACAACGGCTAACCCCCCCCCCCCCCCCCCCAGGTCATCCAAAAACAGTACAGGGCCGCCCTGGCGCGCTGGCCCAAGGACGAGCTGCGCCCCGATGTCCAGCTGCCCGACGTCCTGACCAGCCACCTGGCCGACCGGCTGGCCGGCCGCTCGGTCGCCCGTCCGGTCCTGCGGCGCGGCGGCCGGCCGCCCGAGGCGACGGCCACGCCGCCGTCGGACCGCCAGCAGCTGCTCCAGATCAACGCCCTCTCGTCCCTGCTGGACGACCGGTACAAGAAGACGGTATGTGACCAGGCCACGGCTTGACAAGACGTGCAACTGAACCGCCAGAACCGCTTGACCGGCCCTCTGCTGAGCCCGCGCAGCAACCCGACCTACTACAGCGACCTGATGACCGAGCTGGAGGAGGCGCCCAAGCGCAGTCTCTTTGGCCGCATCGCGAAGCGTCTGGGCGGCATGTTCCGGCTGTCGTAAAAGGGGGCGGACACGGACAGAGGAGACATGCATGGACGGCGTTTGGGGGTGTACGGATAGCAAAATGGATTTTTTTGAATTTTTTTTTTCTGTTGAATTTCTTTTTTTCAAAACTCTTTCAATTCCCCTTCTCTCCCTATCCGTCTCCTCTTTCTCCCTATCCGTCTCCTCTCTCTCCCTATCCGTCTCCTCTCTCTCCCTATCCGTCTCCTCTCTCTCCCTATCCGTCTTTCTCTCGTCTATCGTCGCTCTTCTCCCTCTCTCCACCCCCCCTATATGTACACCCCCTCCGGATCCAGCCGCCCAAACAGATCCATGCTCTTCTCGTACATGGTAAACACAATGCCGCCGCTCAGCACCAGCCGCACCAGCCGCGGCAGCGCGCCGCTCCAAAACGTCAGCACGCCCTCCTGGCGCAGAATCAGGCTCGCGCACCGCACGCTGTTGCCGTACAGCTGCCGCGCCTCGATGCTCTGCATGCGCGTCTTGATCGTGTCCAGCGGCTGCGTCACCGCCACCGTGACCGTGCCGGCCAGCGCCCCCATGGCAAACGTGCCGGCCACGCCCAGCTTCTCGCCCGGCGCAATGTAGCTCTCGGCCATCTGCTTGAAAAAGGTATACGACGAGAAGCGCACCGCCGAGTTGGCCGCCTGCCGCGCCGTCGTCGGCACGAAGCCCTGGAAGAAGCCGCGCAGGCCGCGCTCCCGCGCGATAATGGGCACCGCGTGCAGAAAGCCCCGCAGCCGCGGCTTGGCTAGCTTGCGGTCGTCAATCAGCGTCGTCTTGATGCTCTCGGTCGGCGTCACCGCCAGCAGCGACTCGGTCACGCCCGCGCCGAACCCGGCCAGCACCGTGCGCGGGCCGCTCAGCTTGCCGTCGGCGTCGACCAGCATGCGCTTGTACTGGTCAAACGCGACGAAGCCTGGGCGCATGTCAGAAGAATAAAAAAAAAAAAAAAAATAGGGAGTCGCCCCCCCATCACTCACGAATCCCCGCCTTGGCCGAGTTGCCAATGATCAGCGTCGTGCAGCCCGCGTACCACTGCTTCCCAAACGGCGGCCACGGCATCTTTTGGCCGTCCGGAAGGTGGCGGTTCAGCTGCGTCCGCGTCTTGGCAACTACTCCGTGTCAGTGCGCCGTCTTGCGGCCTCGAGGAAGCGGACGGCCAGGGGGGGGCCTCTCTGGCGCACATTCGGCCGGGTATGTAATGGCTGCGACGTGTCAGTGGGTCTTGTTCACCCTCCCCATGTACATCTTCCTCCCGTCTGCACGCACCAATCTCCACCGCGCCGGCTGTCGAGCCCGCCAGAATCGACCGCAGCGCGCTCGGCGTCTTCTTGTTTTGCGGTTGTGCCCCGGCATCAGCCGAGGCGGTGGCGGCAGGGGCCGACATGGTGTGCTAGAGTGCGCGCTGCCGGGGGCCGGGTCGTGGCTGGACGGGAACAGAGAGCGACGTGGGCGGCGTGGTCAATAGGGTCGCAGTCCGAAGTCGCAGAAATCGGTCAAAAAAGTGTGACGAGATGGAGAGCGAAATGCGTCATGGCAGCGTAAATCGCACTGTGTGAGGTCGTTGGATGTGGGCGCGTAAGACAGCTACGACGTATCTGACTATGGCAGGACCTGCAGGGGCGAAATGGGTGCGCGCGCTAGTCCACGTGACCAGGAGGGCCACAACATTGGAGCTAAGGCTAGCCCACGTTAGCGGTCGTTGTGGAACGACCGTGAAACAGAACTGGAATGTAGAAAGACTGAATCATTAACAACACTTATGCTCGGTCTTTCCGAGGATTCGGTGGGCCATCCACAACCAGGGTACGAGTACTACGCTCATCTCTCGCATAGGAAACAGCGATTCCAAGTCTCTCTGTTTGTTCTACCCATACAGACTACTATACAGCCATGCCAATCGGACGCAAAGGAAACGGACCAAGCCGGGCAAAAAAATCATGCAGCGCCTTGGGAAGAAGTGAAGATTCGTCGAGTCATGCCGCGCGGCCTAGACTCAGACCGTGACGACGATGGTGCGCGTGGACTGCGCCGGGCAGGCATTGACCGGGGTGGTCGTCAGCGTGGCGGTGGCGGTGGTCGGGGTCTTGGTCTTGGTGGACACGGCCGTCGCAAAGGTGGTGGCGGCGGCGGTGCTGATGGACGAGCTGCTGGTGGTGGCGGCAGCCGCAGCGGAACTGCTGGACGAGCTGGTGGTGGCGGCAGCCGCAGCGGAACTGCTGGACGAGCTGGTGGTGGCAGCCGTGGTAGCAGCCGTGGTGGCAGCAGTCGTGGCAGCCGTCGTGGCAGCCGTCGTGGCAGCCGTCGTGGCAGCAGCCGCCGAGATCACAGTGCCCGTGGTGGCCGTGCCGGTGGACGCAATGGCCGAGGAGCTCTGGGTGGCAATCTCGCTGGCGCCCGAGTACATGGTCGGGCCGGGAATGGCATAGGTCGACGTGGTGGTGTAAATGTTGACGAGAATGCCGGCATCGTCGGCGCTGTAGAGGTCGGTGCCGAGGGTGCCGTCGGGCACGTCGGAGCCGGTGCCGGTGATCTCGAGGTTGAAGCACTGCGGGTAGTTCTGGGCGCCGTCGGCGTTGCTGGCGCTGTGCAGGGCGATGATCTCGTGGCGCAGGACATAGAAGCCGGGGGCAATGGACGCCGGAATGTGCACCATCCAGCCCTCGCCGTTGGCAATCATCTCGTCGTCGGCGTAGGTGCCGGGCGCGGTCGAGCCGTCGACGAGGCCGAGCTCGTCAATCTTGAAAAAGGAGAGCGACGTCTTGTCGACCGTCTCGCAGCCGGTGTCGCCGCAGCTGGCCAGGTAGCTCAGGATGGGGCCCTTGTGCGACTCGGGCCACGTGCTCCACTGCAGGTAGACATCGTCGCCGGCGGCGACCTGGGCGTGGCCGAGCGCGTTCTCGGCGCCCTTGTGGCAGATAATGTCGGAGCTGTTGTAAGCGTCGGGCGAGACGAAGCCGAGATCGGTGGCCGTGGTGGACCAGCCGACCACGACCGGCGGATCCGACTCGTACGGGTACTCGGTGATGAGGTAGCCGTTGTAGGACACGCCGTTGGCGACAATGTTGGTGACGTAGCCGTGGGCGCGGACGGCGGCGGCGCGGGCCAGGACCGTGAGGAAGATGCTGACAAACATGGTGGGAGTATAGTGCCGAGTGCAGCAGAAATGGGAAGGAACGGAGTGTAGTGCACACAAAGTGTAGCAAGAAGCAAGTGATCCGGCTGGCGGATGTGAAGAAAAGTCAAAAGGAGTGTACAACACAGACGGTCGAAAATGAATGTAAAGGGTGGGAAAAAAAACCCGGGAGGAAATGAAGGTAAATAGACGAGCAAGACAAGGAAGGGATGAGAGGATGGTGAAAGAAAAGTGAACAGGTCTGGTCCGGCGGGCTGTTCAGCTTATATAGAAAAGCCCCAAAGGCGTTTTGGCGTCCGCTGCCTGGTTCGCCGAGACCTGCAGCCAGAACCCCTGCCCGGCGCGTCGCACAGTGCCGCCCCCAGGGACGACCGGGGGGGGGGGCGCCGTCGGCGTTTCGTTGGGCGGCGCTTGTGATCTTGGCCGCGACGGCAGATGCGAGATGGGATGGCGAGAGGTGGCCGCTGGAGGCGCCGCACGGAGCCCCTGCTGTAGTACCCTAGCTTGCTGCCTTGTAGACGGTCCTACTCCGTACGTCGTAGTCGTATCCCCGTCAGAGAGCAGCCCCCCGCGCCACGCAGGCCCTGCATCGAACAACAACTCGTCCGACTTTCAGACGGGCCCTGTCCCAGCCAGTCCCGCTTTGCGACCAAACAGTTTCCCACACCGATCGCCCGCCCCAAAAGGGTGGCCCCCCCCCCTCCCCACCCGTCTAAAACACTAAACCAAGAGGCTCCGGGGACGACGGGAGCTAATGGAAAATAAAAGGGGAACAGACAGTAAAAAAATTAAAAAAAATTAAAAAATTTGGTCCAACGCAAAACCCCCCCCTGAATTCCGGCGGGGTCCCTGGCAAGCGAAGGGCCACCACCACTCTCGCCCAGACGCCCGCGCCGCTGGGCGTCGTTTCGTCCGGCGTCCGGGCGCCTTGCGCGTCATTTGCATGGGCGACGTCCTACCCCAACCCTTGCTTGGGGATCATCCGGTACACGGCAGCCCCCCCTACATGCTACACGCAATTTGCCCATTCTACCACGTACCCGCCCGGAAGACCCTGCTGTGGCCCACACGTGTCGCCTGATTGTGCAGATGGGCGTCCCGCCGTGTACGGAGTACCCGCCCCGTCGACTCCGTACCGCCGTTCATTTCCTGCCCTGTCGCAGAATCCGACACGCGCGACTCGTAAGCTCTTTTGGTTCAAGGTAGATACGGGTCACGTAAGGCAGATCGTCACGTGACCGATCTCAACTCTCGTCGGCCGGATCAACAAAAGTGCGCACGGACAATCACGTCGCCTGCCATTGGCTCCATTTGGCTCCATTGGCTCCAAGCGGTCTCCCTCACCCGGTTTTCCATCCCGCGAATCCGTAATCCGACAAAAAGCGAGCCAGCGACCACCGCCGTCCCCCCCCCCGATTGAAAATCCAGTGTCGACCCTCTGCGACCGCCCTTTTCCCCCCCCGGTCGCCCGTCTCCTCTTTCCCGACCGTTCTTGGGCGCCCCCTCCCCACCCCAAATCGCCGCCATGCCGCAGGACATGCCGCCGGCCGGCGGCTACAGCGCCGTGCAGTACAAGGTGCGTGGGTTGACGGGCCGCAGCGCGTCGCCGTGGCCGTCGCCGTGGCCGTGGCCGTGGCCATTTACGAGTACTAACCCCCCAGCGAAACCTCCCCGCCCGCGGCTTCCGCCCGGCCGTCCTGATCGGCATCAGCGGCTCCGTCATGCTCTTTGGCTGGTACAAGCTGGCCCAGGGCATCCGCGAGCAGCAGTACGTACTTCTTGTCTCACCTTGTTTCACTCGAGCACTCTTCTGACCGCCTCCAGCGAAATGGCCCGCGAAAAAATGTGGTCGCGCATCCACCTCATCCCGCTCCTCCAGGCCGAGGAGGACCGCGACCAGGTCCGCCGCCACCTCGCCGACCAGGCCCGCGAGCGCGAGCTGCTCGGCGACAACATGCGCGTCTACAACAGCGACCGCTTCGTGCGGCCCACCTTTGCCGCCACGCCCAGCACCGTCAGCAAGTAGGAGTAGCATGCCGGAAGAGAGTCCATTCAAATGTCACGTGATTGTTCTTGTTTTTGTATGGCCACAGGCCCAGACCGTCCACAGGCCCAGTTCAGTCCACAGGCCCAGTTCAGTCCACAGGCCCAGTTCAGTCCACAAACGCCCAAAAATGTACATGTCCCGCCCAACACGCTACAACACCTACCAACGCCAGACGCTACAACTCACCCAATCTGCACCACCCGGAACCCCTCCGACAAGACCTTGTGAATGTCCTCGCTCTTGTGCTGCAGCAGCCCCAGCGCAAACGCCACGTCGTTCCACTGCCGCTCCGTCTCACAGCGGCCCAGCCGCGCCGCCAGCTTCTCGGCCAGCTGGCGCGCGTGCCGATCCTTCTCCACAAATCCCAGCAGAAACCGCACAATGCGCCGGAACGCGTCCTCGCCCAGCCCGTCGCCCGCCGTCAGCAGACTGAACATGTCGACAAAGTGGTTGTAGACGGCATTGTCCTTGGTCGACAGCTCCGTGAAAAACATGCGCGCCAGGTCGGCGATGCGCTTGTCGTCGTCCTCGAGGCACTTGGCCATCTCGCCCAGCTGCCCCTTGACCTTGACCTGGCCGGCCAGGATCAGAAAGGTCAGCGTCATCAGACACGTCCGCTTCACCGACGCGTCCGAGTCGGCCAGCCGCCGGTACAGAAAGTCCGTGTTCTCGTCAATCAGGTGGTTGAAGCACACCGCCATGTCGCCCAGCGCAATCACCGCGTTCGACCGCACCGTCGCGTCCGCCGACCGCTCCATGATCGTGATCAGCAGCGGCAGGTGCGCCTCGCAGTACTCGGCGCTCACGCACATCAGCTTGGCCATGCACAGCGTCGCCGCCGCCTGCAGCCCGCGGTCGCGGTACGTCGTGTTGTTGGCGCAGATCTCCGACACCAGCGGCCCAAACATGCCCAGCAGCGCCGTCGGGCCGTACAGCAGCTCGCGCTCGCGGATGTGCTGCATCGCCTCCGTGAAGTCGTCCTCGGTCGTGCCGCCGATCAGGTCGAGGTCGTCCTCGGCCGCCGCCGCCGCCGCCGCCGCCGGCGTTGCGCTCTTGCCTGTCCGCTTCCCGCCAGCCGGTTCCGCCGCTTTTGTCGGCTCCTTCTCCTTCTCCTGCTTGCGTCGCTTAAAGTCCTGCTCGCACAGCTCCAGATGCACAATCTGCTTGATGGCCACGTGGCCGACCACGAAGAGCAGCTGTGCAAGGGGCGTCGTGCTGCGAGCGGACCGCGGTGTCTCGCCCGTTTTTTCAGCATCCTCATCACGCGAGACTGGTCGCGAGCCCGCCTGGGAGCCCGGTTGGGAGCCCGGATGGGAGCCCGGCCGCATGTCGCCGCCGCCAAACACCGCCCGCGTCTTCCGCCGCAGCACCTCGGAGCACAGCACGTCCGGGTGCTTGGACAGCGCGTAGATGGCGTTGATCGCCTGCTCCGCCATGCCGAACCACTCCTGGCTGTCCGAGGCCAGGTCTAGCATGGCCGCCAGCTGCGTGAGGATCGCGTGGTCGTTGGGCAGCCGCGCAAACGTCACGTCGCCCGCCGAGCGGCCGCCCGGGTTGATCCGCTGCAGCGCCACGCACGTGTACTTGGCCAGCGGCAGGTCCGCGCGGCCGTGGGCGCCCAGGCCCGTCCGCAGCATCGTCTCCATCTCGCCCACCACCGTCTCCGGGCTCGCCGTCGCCAGCATCCCCAGCACGATGATCGCCCCCCGCCGCTGCGTCCGCGAGATCTCCCGCTTCCGCATCCCGTACACCTGCCACAGCTTCGCCACCACCACCTCCGCCACCAGCCCGCCGCGCATCATCGTCGCCAGCAGCTGCTCCAGCGACGTCAGCTCCGCCGGCGTCGCCCCAAACGTCAGGCTGATCATGTTGCGCGCCACGTAGTTGGCCGCGTCGTTGGCCCCAAACGCCTCGGGCGCCTCGAAAAAGAGCCGCCGGTAGCACTCGATCAGGTGCGTCTGCACCCCCTTGCCCTCGTCGCTGTTGCCCTTGGTCCAGATCAGCCGCAGCATCCGCCGGATGCCCACCTTGTTCTGCTCAATGTCGTACGCGTTGCTGATCTCAAAGTAGTCGATCGCCTCGATCACCTCGCTCTTGTTGCGCGATCCCAGCAGCTGGCACACCGTCTCCGTCGCCCCGTGCAGGATGTGGATGAACTTGAGCACCTCCGTGTAGTACTTTTTCTTCACCGTCAGCTCGCTGATCGCCGCCGACGTCGCCGCCGCCTCCTGCGCCTTCTGCACCGCCGCCACCTTCTCCGCGTCCGTCATCTCGGCCAGCGTCTTGCGCGGCGACGCCACCTGCGTCGCCTCGTCCACCAGCCCCGTCGTGTCGCCCAGGCCGGGCGCGCCCTCGGGCGGCTGCAGCGCCTGCATGTCGGCCATCACCTCGTCCAGCCGCTCCTGGTACTTGCGCCGCGACAGCTGCGCGCCGTGCATGACCGTGAAGGGGTGTGTCTTGATCAGGCTGCCCAGCAGCCGGATCGCGTTGCGCCGCACGTTGCTGCTCTTGTCCTGGAGGCTCTGGCTCGCCAGCTCCGCCGCCCGGAGCCGCTGCTTCGGGAACTTCATGTCCAGCTCGCACAGCTTCGTGTACACCATCAGTGTGCGCGACCGGCAGTACGGGTTGATGTCGAGGAACCGCTCCTCCAGCACGCTGAAAAAGGCGTTGAGCTGCGACTTGTGGTCCTCTTCTCGCTCCTCCTGTCGGCTGAGGTACGCAATCATGTTGCCGCAGATCTCGATGAGCGCACAGCGCAGCGTGTAGGACTGCTGGTCAGTGTCTTCTCGCGCAGTCTGCCGGGCGGTTCACGTACATCGCTGTCCATCTGCTTGATAAGCGACGCCACCTGCTTGATCACCAGCCGCGGCGCCAGCTCCGACAGCCGGATCACAAACGTCGACACCGACTTGGGCCCGCGCGTGTCGTTGCTGCTAAACTCCTTGTTGCTGAGCTCCACCAGAATCTCGTTGGCCAGCTGCTCGTAGTCGTACTGCTCCGACAGGATGTGCAGGAACTCGGCCATCGGCTCCGACAGGTGCTCAAAGTACGTCAGGTTCTGCACGATGGAGATTTGGGCGGCTGTCCCGGTCAGCATACGCAACCAAGAGCAAGGGTCGACGCCCAGGACCTACCGTAGCCGTGTCCGTGCAGCTTGACCGCCATGCACAGCACCTTGAAGGCGTGCATGCGGATCGCCGTCGACTTGACCCGCGCCTCGCTCTCGAGGATCAGGTACACCGGCCGCGTCAGCAGCCCGATAAACGTGTCGCGCTCCGACGTCGTCAGAAAGATCTTGGACAGCCGCAGCCGCAGCACCTTGCACATGGTATCGAGCGCCGCCTGCAACTGCGCCGACGAGTCCCAGCTGCCGTCGTCGGCCACCGCGGGGCCCTTCCGTGCCGTCTTGGCCTTGCCGCGACGGGCAGCCGGTGCCGCCGACGACTTCTCGGCCGCCCGCGTCTCGACCACCGCAACGGTCCACTGCAGCAGAAAGCCGTAGACCTCGAGCAGCTGCTTGTGGTGCACCAGCAGGTCCTGCTCGTCCGACTCGAGGTCATGGTGGACGGCCTCGGCCTCGGCCGCGAGCCCGGACGTGATGAGGTCGAAGAGCTTGCTCAGCGCGTGGGTCGGGAGGAACGTCGCATATCTGCGGGGGTCAGTTTTTTGTGTTTTTCGTTTCCCATGTCTCTGCTCGGATCGAGCCTGTCTAGCGGGCGGGAGCGCACTTGAGCAAAAACTGCAGCGAGTCAAAGTGAAGGCTGCGCGTGATCGCATCCGGGCTCTCGGCCACGGCATCGACAATGGCATTCAGCACCGGGTTGACGACGGCGTTGGTCAGCGCTTCGGGATCGTTTTCGCAGTCGTAGAGCGCTGCGGCGGCTTCCGGCGTCGGAATGGACGCCGGATCGCTCATGTAGTACTTGAGCGCATTGTTAATGTCGAACTGGACGGCGTCCATGGTGGCGGTGGAGCGCGGTGATGAGACACACTCCGTTGTCGATGGCGTTGTCAATGGCAAAGTTCAATTTCGATGGCGATGAAAAGCCCAGAGTAAAGTCGGCTCTGCTGCCGTGGTTGCGCCGGGGAGGGGCGACTCGGCAACGGCGTGTTTATGTTTATGTGGGCGACTTCCCCATTGGGCACGACGCGTCCGAACCCCACCATGACAGTTGTGGCGCGTCGCCGTGTTAGCGCTCAGCCTTTTCCCGATTCGCTCACCCGCCGATTCGGGCATTCGAGTCTGCAGGTCTCGGCGAGCCTCTTTCTAAACAGCGCCCTGCCACCGTGTACCTGAACGGTTGTTGTGCTCCTCCCACTGCTCTTTTTTTTTCGGCGCACACGTCTCCCAATGGCATCAGGTCTGCGACGGAAACGGCCCGAGGCCTTTACGATCCACGAAGATGCTCCGTCCGAAGAGACGGAGATGAACGAGGACCTGGTGTCGTCGCAGCCGCAGGAGGCCTACGGTGCAGAGGATGCGGAGGATGCGGAGGAGGATGTGGATCTCGAGGACGCTGTGGAGACAGAAGAGGCCGAGGAAGGCGACCCGGACGTCATAGCAGACGGCGACGACCATGAGGAGGCCGATGCCGACGAAGACGATACGCAGGACAGCTCAGACGACGAGGCCGTGGACGAGACGGTGCAGCACGACATGGAGCGACTCCGGAGCACCTTTCCCAGCCTCCTGGAGCAGTTCCGGTTGATCAAGCGGATTGGCGAGGGTAAGCCGCCTTGCCTTGCCTGGGCCTGTGAGACCGGTGAGACGAGCTAACGGGGCCAGGCACCTTTTCGACCGTCTACAAGGCCGAGGATCTCCAGTACGACCGGTTCGACAACTCGTGGGACTGGGAAAAGGAGAACGAGAAGTGGGCGTCGCCGCCGTTGAAGCGGGCGGGTCGAACGGGCCCGCCTCCACAACGGCCACACGCCAAGACGGGCCGCCGCGCCAAGTACGTGGCCATCAAGAAGATCTACGTGACGTCCAGCCCGCTGCGCATCTTCAACGAGCTGGAGCTGCTGCACGACCTGCGGTCGTCGCCGTCGGTGTGTCCGCTGATCACCGCGTTCCGCCAGACCGACCAGGTGGTGGCCGTGCTGCCGTACTTTCGCCACCAGGACTTCCGCGCCTACTACCGCGAGATGACCGTGGCCGACATGGCCATTTACCTGCGCGCGCTCTTCACGGCCCTGAGCGCGGTGCACGCCGCCCGCATCCTGCACCGCGACATCAAGCCGACCAACTTTCTGTACGACCCGGCCACGCGGCGCGGCGTGCTCGTCGACTTTGGCCTGGCCGAGCGCGAGGGCAGCGACAGCAAGCCGTGTCTGTGCCACGAGCCCGAGGCCGTCCGCAAGACCCGGCTACGGGCGGCGTACGCCCACGGCCCGGCGGGCGGCGGCACGAGTGGCAGTGTGGGCGCGCACAACGGCTATCCCAAGAACGACACGCGGCCGTCGCGACGGGCCAACCGCGCCGGCACGCGCGGCTTCCGGGCGCCCGAGGTGCTGTTCAAGTGCACGGAACAGACGACCAAGATCGACATCTGGTCGGCGGGCGTGGTGCTGCTGACGCTCCTGTCGCGGCGCTTTCCGTTTTTCAACAGCGCCGACGACGTCGAGGCCATGATTGAGATTGCCACCATCTTTGGCAGCAAGCGCATGAAGGTGGCGGCGCAGCTGCACGGCTGCATGTTTGAGACGACCATCCCGACCGTCGGCCGCGAAGGCTTCAGCCTCGAAAAGATTATTTTGTGGAGCACCTGCCGCATGGACAATAGCAAGACGCTCCAGCCCTTGACCGACGAGGAGCGGCTGGCCGTCCGCTTCCTGGGCCGCTGCTTGGATCTGGACCCGAGCAGCCGCATCGGCGCGGACGAGGCGCTGCAGCACGACTTTTTGCGCGAGCGGCCGCTGGGGACGGACGTGGTGGACGACGAGATGGACATGGTATCATAGATGAGCACAGAGTAGTGCTGAGGTGCCAAGAACGACGTAAAGACAGTGCGAATACAGTGCGTACAAGTAGATACTGTACAGTATTCACTTTACGCGCCGCGTGATTAGCGCGTCGACGTACTCTGTACGTCCAGGCACGAAACCCACATCACGACCACGATGACGACCGACGAGGCTGTGGAGACGGCCGTGTGCGTGCGAGGGCCGGCGCATGCGCCGGACAAGGCCGTGCCGGCTGGGGACACGGAGCCGGTGGCGGACGCCGTGGCGGCGGCAGCGCGGTTCCACCACCCGTACACGCCCTACGACGTGCAGATGGACTTTATGCGGGCCGTATACGACGCCTGTGCCGCGGGCGGTGGGCAGGTGGCGATCCTGGAGAGCCCGACGGGCACGGGCAAGTCGCTGTCGCTCATCTGCGGCGCGCTCACGTGGCTGCGGCAGTTCCGGCGCGGACAGGCGGAGGCGGAGCAGCAGGGCGTGGAAGCTGGCCCCAAGGCAGGGACGGACGAGCCGGACTGGGTGGTGGAGCAGATGCTGCGGCGAAGACGGGAGGCGTTGCGACAGCGGTGGGAGCGCCGAGAGGCGCGGCTGGAGACGGCGCGGCGGCGGGAAGCGGCCGAGGTGGCGGCGGAGGCCGCCGAGGCAGCGGAGGCGCGGGGCGGCGTCGGCGGGGCGCGAAAACGGCGGCGCGTCGACGGCGACCGGCGGAAAACGAAAAAGCGAGACGACGAAGAGGAGGCAGAGTTTTTGGTGGGCGAAACGGCCGAGGAGTCGGACGACCGGCTGTCGTGGCTGTCGGCGGAGACGCGGGCGACGCTGGCCAAGGCGGGGCTGGTGGCGGGCGAGGAGGACGACGACGACGACGACGACGACGAGGGGGACGCGGTCAAGGTGGGTGTGTCTTGTTGCGCTGTCGTGTTGCAGAGGTTCTTTGGTTGGCTCGTTTGGTCTTCCCACTGCATTTTTTGTTCTGCTCGCACCTTCCTGTGTTGCTCCTCTGCTGCTCCTTCCGCTGCTGCTCCTCTGCTGTTCCTTCCTCTACTGTTCCTTCCTCTACTGCTCCTTTTCTGTCTCTTCCTCTACTGCTCCCTCTCTACTGCCCCTTCTCTACTGCTCCCTCTCTACTGCCCCTTCTCTGCTGCTCCTTCTCTGCTGCTCCTTCTCTACTGCCCCCTCTCTACTGCTCCTTCTCTGCGCCCCTTCTCTGCTGCTCCTTCTCTGCTGCTCCTATTTTACCTTCCACCTGTCCTTTTCACGTCTCATTTCTTGTCTGACTCTTCTCAGATCTATTATGCCTCTCGCACCCATTCCCAACTCTCGCAGTTCATCGCCGAGCTGCGTCGTCCGGCCTTTCCCTCGTCGCTGCCAGACTTTGCCACGGACACGCCCACCGCTGCCGAGCCCGTCCGCCACATCCCGCTGTCGTCGCGGCAGCGTCTTTGCATCAATCCGGCCGTGTCTCGACTCGGCTCCGTTGGGGCCATCAACGACCGGTGTGCCGAGCTGCAAAAAAACAAAGCCAGCAAGACCAGCAAAGCCAACAAGTCCGATTCGACCGCCAGCGGCTGTCCCTTTGCCCCGTCCGTCGAGAACCGCCCTGCCGAGCGCCGGTTCCGCGATGCCGCCTTGGCCACGCTGCCAGACATTGAAGACCTTTTCCGGATCGGCACCAGCCTGCGCGTGTGTCCGTACTACGGCGCGCGGCGGGCGGCGGCGGCGGCGGGCAGCGCCGAGATCGTGACGCTGCCGTACGCGCTGCTGCTGCACCGGGGCGCCCGCGAGGCGCTGGGCATCCGGCTCGCCAACAGCATCGTCATCATCGACGAGGCGCACAACGTCATGGACGCCGTGGCGGGCGTGCACGCGGCAGCGCTGCGGTGGGCCGAGCTGCGGCGGGCGCGGCAGCTGCTGGCGGCGTACGTGCGGCGCTTCGGACGGCGGCTGCAGGGCGAGGGCCGCGTCATGGTCGGGCAGCTCGGCCGGGTCATCCAAGGGCTGACGGCCTGGATGGAGGGCGTCGAGGGCGACGGCGGCACGGTCGACCCGTCGGCACTGCTGCGGCACAAGGGCGCCGACCAGATCAACCTGTTTGCGCTGGTGCAGTACGTGCAGGCGTCCAAGCTGGCCTTCAAGGTCGAGAGCTACACGGCCTACGTGGAGGAGCAATCTGTCGACGAAGACCAACCCCATGCGCCGCCCGTCCTGCACACCCTGGTCTCCTTTCTGCTCGCCCTCACCAACCTCAGCCGCGAAGGCCGCATCTTTTACGAGCGCCTGCCGACCCCTCCCGACAGTCCCGCCGACCTCAAGCTGTCCTACCTCCTGCTCTCGCCCACGCATGCCTTTTCCGACATCGCCGCCTCCGCCCGCGCCGTCATCCTCGCCGGCGGCACCATGGCCCCCTTTTCCGACTACCGCACGCACCTGTTCCCGAATCACGCACCCGAGCGCATCGACACGCTGAGCTGCGGCCACGTCATCCCGGCCGCGAACCTCTGCGTCTGGACCCTCGGCGCCATCTCGGCCGCCGCCGGCGCGCCTCCCCTCGACTTCTCCTTCCAGAAACGCTCCCGTCCCGAGACGATGCGCGACCTTGGTGTCGCCCTGCTCAACCTCTGCGCCGTCGTGCCCGACGGCGTCGTCGTCTTCTTTCCCAGCTACGGCTACCTCGACACGGTGGTGGCCGCCTGGAAGTCGGCTGGCCCGGCTGCCACGGCGCTCTGGGACCGACTGTGCGCCCGCAAGTCTGTCTTTCTCGAGACGCGCGGGGCCTCCAGCGACGATGTGTTGGCAGCCTACAGCGAGGCCATTCTGAGTCCCCCCCCCTCCGCCCCGCCCGGTGCCCTCCTGCTCAGTGTTGTCGGCGGCAAGATGAGCGAAGGCATCAACTTTGCCGACCGCCTCGGCCGCTGTGTCGTCGTCGTTGGCCTGCCGTTTCCCAACCCCCACGCACCCGACTGGAAGGCTCGGCTGCGGTACATTGAAGACGCCGCGCGCGAGCATCCTTCGGCCGACGGCCTCACGCCCGCCCAGGCCGCCCGCGACTTTTACGAAAACGCCTGCATGCGGGCCGTCAACCAGAGCATCGGCCGCGCCATTCGTCACCGTGCCGACTACGCCGCCATCGTGCTGGCCGATCATCGCTTCGCCTCGGACCGCATCCGCGCCAAGCTGCCCGCCTGGATCCGCGACGGCATGGTGTCGGGCAGCGAGAAGCAGGGCCTGTCCGCCATGATCACGCGGTTGGGGGGGTTCTTTCGGGGCAAGGCAAAGGACGGGGAGACGGCCTAGGGAACGGAAGCAGACAGGGGACAGGAGCACAAGATGCGATTAATGGAACAAGCCGAGTTGTGTATCATTTCGTCATGAGAACCCGAATACCGAAACCGAAACCGAAACCGAAACCGAAACCAAGACCAAGACCAAGACCAAGGCCAAGACCAAAACCAAAAGCCGAGACCAGAACCAAAAATGTCACCGCTCCCCTCGGCGCCGTCCACCGAGCTCGTCCACCCGGTCAAACTTGTACAGCGTCAATTGCGCGCTTTGCCGTCGTACGCCGGCCGACGGGCGAATACAGGTTCGGCCTGCCCGTCGTCTCAGGGTCAGGCGGACGGCTGGCACGTCGTCGTCGTCGTCGTCGTCGTCGCTGCTGCTGCTGCTATTGTCCATCTCCTTGTCCTCCTTGGACGCCGGCTCTCGTTCTGGCGCCGGCGACACCTCCCGCTTCCGCTTGCTCAGGGTCCGTTTCAGCGGCCACCGCAGCGGAAACAGCCGCGGCCGGGGCTTGTCGTGGGCGCCGTCCGGTCGGCCCCTCGACAGGCTCCGTCGGTCTGGCTTGGTCAGCCGGTTGCGCTCCTCCTTGGGGGCGCGCGGCAGGACCGACGGCAGGACCGACGGCAGGTCCTCGCTGTCGCTGTCGGAGCTGCTGTTGTTGTCGTCATTGTTGTCGCGTGTCCCCGGTTTGGGTCCGTCCTTCTCCCCCGAGCTCGGCTTGTTCCCGCGGGTCCTGGGAAAGGGCAACGGCCCGGAGGCGAGCAGCGGGCGGCCGCGTTCGCGCTCTCGCTCCCGCTCTCGCTCTCGCTCGCGTGACCAGGCCGGCCGCTTCCGCACGGGGGACGACGCTCGGCTGGCTCGGCCGCGCTCCGACAGGGACGGCCGCCACCAGGCCTTGCCAGACGGCGGACTCGGCACGAGAAGGCCGAGCTCGGTGAGGGAGGGCAGCGATGCGGCCGGGTCGTCCATGGTTTGTTGGTTTGTGTTGGTTCAAGAGAAATGGCGAGACGAATAAGCGGCAGTGGCGGGACGGGCGCGCTCCCTGATATGTGGAAAAGAGAGAGGAGCTGCCTGTCGAGCGCCCGCCGGAGGGGGGGTTGTCTCGCGCGAGGAATGGCGGACCAGTAAACAGGCAAAACGAGATGAGGGCTGGGCTTCGATTTTTGTTGACGAGTGTCGCCCTGGAGCGCTCTCTGGTGGGGCAGCGATTTTGTCGCAGGGGGGTTTTTTTTTGGGCACCCGCTGCAGAGGAATGCGGAGGGAGGGCAGGTTTGAAAGGGGCGGAAGAAACGGAAGAAACGGAAGAAACGGAAGAGGGCGCGATCTGCGTGAAGAAGAGAAAGAGCCCACTAGCCAAAGAGAGCAAAAGCACAAGAGCGGTGACCAGAGCCAAAGGTGGGCAGGGCTCTCTCTCTCTCTCAGTCTCGCGGCCCGAAGCGGCTGGCGAGCAAGGCCAAGAGCCGACAGTGGCCAATGGAACCAAGTAGCTACGACTGAATTGACGCATGGCTCTTTACAGGCCGGCCAGCCGCCTGACCAGCTCCGCCCTACTCCGTAGACGGCAGGGCCCAGCATCGCTTAGTGCACCGTCTACAGCGCTAGCCAACAGCGCTAGAGACCAACAGCGCATAGTGCATGATCCAGCGCCAAAGGGCCGGCGCGGTGCTGGGCGAGGGAGGGAAAGAGTGAGATGGCGAGATGGTATGGAAAAAAAAAAAAGCAAAAAGCTGCGGCCGCCAGAGGGGGGCAACGAGAGACTGCGCGATTGACAGACACAGACACAGCGACGACGAACAAAGCAGGATCGTCGATGCGTGTCCGATGGCCTCTCACCGTATCGTACTCGTACCAACCTCGCATCGGCAACGTGTCGCATCTCATCATCGCCCATGCACAGTCCACTCGACCAGGCTAGCCCAGGCCCTCGACGCCCAGACCAACCTAATTTCACAGCTGCCGGGGGCACGTTTTGCGTTATGTTATGCTTGTGGTCATCTAGACCTGGCCGAGGCTCGTCAGAAGGGCCCTTCTCCCCCTGTCGCGATCGTGCTCGGGATTCCTGAAGCCCTCCTTTTTTTTTTTTTGGTCTGAAGCGCCCCCTTTTGCCCCAAACTTGGTCCGAGTCTGGGTGGATCGGGGTTTTGCGTCATTTTTTTTTTTTTCCCTTCTCGACAAGCTTCCACGGCTTCCACGGCTTCCACGGCTTCCACGGCTTCTACGGCGTCCGCTTCTCTGCGCCCCCCCCCCCTGCGACATCGATACCATGCCTGCCTTGGCCCCCGACGGCGACGGCCCCGATCCCGAGTCCGACCGTCTGCTGCCCCCCTCGACGTCGACCCGCCGCCACCGGGTGCGCATCCAGGGCCGCCTCGTGCTGGTGCGCAGCGTCTCGGCCGTCCACCTGCCGCCGGGTTCGGTTTCGGTTTCGGTTTCCTCTCCGTCTCCGTCTCCGTCTCCGTCTCCGTCGCCATCGCTCCCATCACCGTCGCCGGCCCGGCTGGCCAACCCGCACTCCACCCCGCGGCGACACGACCC
>RQWE01000369.1:0-19528 GCA_004028395.1 Leptographium galeiforme
CGTCGACGACCGGCACGTCGACGACCGGCACGTCGACGACCGGCACGTCGACGACCGGCACGTCGACGACCGGCACGCCCACACTGACCACGACCACGTCGACGGCACCGGCACTGACCACGACCACGTCGACGGCACCGGCACTGACCACGACCACGGCGACGACCGGCACGACCACGACCACGACCACACCGACACTCACCACAGTGATCACACCCGCCACTCCCACTCCCACACCCACTCCCCCCCCCACTCCCGCCAAACCCGGCTTCCCCGTCGTGCTCGGCTACCAGTCGCGCGAGGACGCCGACGTCAACGCGGCGGCCGGCGACTTTGTCGAGACGCCTTTTTTGGAGGACAACCCCCGCGCCCCCCTCGTCCTCCTCCTCGACCAGGTCCTCGATCCCGGCAACCTCGGCGCCATCCTGCGCACGGCCCGCTTCCTCGGCGTGGCCGCCGTCGCCGTGTCGCGCCACAGCTCGGCCGGCCTCTCGTCGGTGGCCCTCAAGGCCTCGGCCGGCGCCGCCGAGACGCTGCCGCTGCTGTCCGTGGACGAGCCGGCCACCTTTTTGGCGCGCTCGCGGACGGCCGGCTGGCACGTGTACGCAGCCGTGGTGGGTCCTTCCGGCGCAAAACAAACCCTCGACCTGGCCGCCCTCGAACGCCACGACCCCCTGCGCCGCCACCCCTGTCTGCTCGTGCTCGGCAGCGAGGGCGAGGGCCTGCCGCGGGCGCTGCGGCGCGAGGCCGACGTCAACGTCTGCATCGCCAACCGCTCCGGCTCCGACGACATTGACAGCCTCAACGTCAGCGTCGCCGCCGCCCTGCTGAGCGCCGCCTTTCTGCGGGGGGGCCTGGACGCCGGCCGCAGCGACACGACGGACACGATGGACGCTGTCGGGCCGGACGTGGCCCAGCCCATCCCTTCGGCGGCTCCCACACACGTGACCGCCGCCGACGACGAGCTGGGCCTCTGGCAGGAGTCCCAGTAGAACGGCAGACGGCGTGCTGCGTGGCACCGATACGGCCTACTCTCCCCTTTGCATCTTGGACTATTATAAGTCGCCTCCACAGCTCCATTCGTTGTTGTCGTTGTTGTCGTTGTCGTTGCGTGTTCTTGACTCGCATGGTCACGTGCACCTTGTCCGTCTTTGGGTAACGCCTAAATCCCTAAATCGCCCAATCGCCCAATCGCCCAATCGCCCAATCGCCCAATCGCTGTCCACGTCAGTGGCTGGTGTGTGGCGCTGCTCGTACGTCGTAAGACACACCTCCAACAACCAACTCTCCATCCCGCAGACGACCAGCCCCCGATCCTGCGGCGGCAGACCGCCCATTCCCCTCCGGCCCCAGCCAAACAGGAACCATGACTGTTCTCTAGGAGCCGCCGCCCGGATCGAGACCGCGCCCCCGACTGTCGCTCCCTGTTGGCCCACGCTCTTTTTTTTCTTTTTTTCTTTTTTTTGCCGCAAACGATGCACGCTCTTTCCGCGGCCTTGCTGCTCCTGTCGCCGCTGGCCGTCGTGGCCCAGGCCGAGCCGCCGCCGCCGCCGCGCGTGCCCGTGGTCGTGCGCAAGATGCAGCACGACGGCGAAAAGTTCTACCCGGCGCAGTACTATGCCTTTTCCGACGACGACGACGTCGGGGACGACATGTTCAACACCACCACTGCCACGCTCGTCGGCCGGCACGGTCTGGTGCCGCCTTTCTCATCGCCACCCTATCGGGCTCCGTGGGCCCTGCACCGCCGCTCCCTTTCTGACTCCCTTTCTGACTCCTCTTCCGCCGCCGCCGCCGCCGCCGCCGCCGCCGCCGCCCTCGCTCGCCTGCTCGGCCGCACCTGGACCTGTCCGACCGGCACCGCCAGCTGCGCCGCCATTGGCTATCCCTACAGCTGCTGCGCCACCACCGACACCTGCTACGTAGTCGAGGACGACGGCCTCGGCAGCGTCGGCTGCTGTCCCACCGGCCACACCTGCGCCGGCTCCGTCACCAGCTGCGCCGCCGACACCACCGCCTGTCCCGACAGCGACGGCGGCGGCTGCTGCATCGCCGGATACGTGTGCGCCGGCGTCGGCTGTGTCGTGAGCCGCTCGACGACTGCAACGACGGCCACCACCCACGCGACCTCGTCCACCCCCTCCGTCGCCACCCCCTCCGTCGCCACCCCCTCCGTCGTCACCACCTCCGTCACCACCACCTCCATCACCACCACGACCCCCACCGTCTCGACCACCCTCGTCATCGTCACCGTCGTCGTCACCGAGTCCGCCTCCGGCCTCGTCACCACTCGCACTTCCACCTCCACCGCCACCTCCACCGCCTCGTCCCCGTCCTCTACGAGCTCCAGCGGCGTCGCCCCCGTCAAGCCCACCGGCTCCTCGTCCGCCTCGTCCGCCTCGTCCTCCTCCTCCAACTCTCCCTCTTCCTCTTCCTCTTCCTCCACCACCGCCACCGACTGCCCCGTCGGCTACTACGCCTGCCTCGCCTACGAAGACGGGAGCTGCTGCCAGACCGGCCGCGACTGCCAGACCTCCAGCTGTCTCTCCACCGTCTCCTCCTCCTCTACCCTCGTCCTGCCCGACGGCGAAACCGTTGTCGTGCCCGCCGACGCCGCCGCCGCCGCCGCCACCGCCGACGCCACCTGTGCCTCCGGCTGGTTCCTCTGTGCTTCTTCCGGCTCCTCCAACCGCGCCGGCTGCTGTCCCAGCGGCTACGTCTGCGGCACCGCCAGCTGCACCCTCGACACCTCAACCGCCACCGCCACCGTCCAGAAGGAGGAGCCCTCCGCGGCCGGCCACGCTCGCCCGGCAATCTGGTCCTGGTGCTGGCCTGTCGTCGGCGCCGTTCTTGCCGCTCTGCTTTGAATTGCATTTTCCTGTCCATGTTTCCTGTCCATGTTTCCAACGAAATCCATCTTACGAACAACACATATACAGTCTACCATACTAATAGCTCCTTTCATCCTGCCCAGTTGGAGGGAGTGCACGTTACTTTGCATTTATAGACGGTGCATCAAATTTCATGGATTCACGATTCGCACAGCGTCTGCGTTTGGCTTGTTCACCGTGATTGGATTTCTGTAGTCTCCCCAGACAACTCTCTTCTGCGCCGTCCCGCCACCCACCAGCTCCCGTCGCCCACAAACGCACGCGTGGCCGCCATCCCTCACTCCGGCATGAACTCGAACGGCTTCTCGAGGTGCTCCTGGCAAAAGGGCAGCTTGCCAGCCGTCCAGATCTCCGTGTCCTGTTCTGCTGTGAGCCCAAAGTCCAACGCAAAAACGCCCCACGCCCCATCCCACCTACCGGCTTCAGCTCCTTCTTGATCGCAGAGTCCAGCGTGCCGCCCTTGATCGCGATAATCGGCGGCGCCGAGTCGGGGTCGTGCGCAATCGGCGAGCCACACTCGGAACAGAAGATCCGGTGCACCGCCTTGCCCGACGTGCCCACGCCCGCCCAGCTCTTGGTCGGGCCCTTGATCGTGAGCTTGTCCTTGAGGACCACCGCCACCAGAGCTGTCCGTGTTCCATTAGCAAACCCCCCCTCCATCTACAAAACTCCGCTTCTCCGCTCGGGCTTGCTTACAGTAGGTCGAGCCCGACTGCCGCTGGCAGTCGTCGCAGTGGTCGTACCCGACCAGCAGCGGCTTCTCCATGTCAATCGAGTACGTGACCGCCTTGCACAGGCAGTGTCCGGTGAGAACCATGGCGAATCGGTCAAGCGGAAATATGGAAATCGAAATAAGAAGCAAGCTAGAGCTTATCGAAAAGGTTCGTATAAAGCTGTCGAGGGTGACTGTGGAATGGGTGAAACTTCAAGACAGAATAGACAGGAGGATGATCAACCTTATATAGCTGTCTGACACCCTCTGCTCCAAATAGTTCCCATCTCCTCCCGTTGGAGGCACCGGAACCTGGTGATGCAGCTTGCGGTGGTAGTAGATGGAGCTAACGGACGTCATCCTGCCCCGCTTCTTCCCTCCCGTCCCCCTCTCGCTGCCACACCCCCATACTCGTACCCCATCCCCCTTTCTTCCCTTCCCTTTCCCAAGCAGCCAGAGACCTATGCAGCTTTGCTTCAGCACTGTCTTTCTGAGCTTGCCGCAGCTTCTCGGCGTCAGAAAAGGCTCTCCTAGCCATATCGGAGCTGCCTCACGCTGGATCACATCGGCTTCTCATCGCCATCAAGTGCCTTATTCATACACTGCAGCTGCAGTGCGATTTGTCACGCCCGAGTGGAGCGCCATGCAGCTGTACATTGAGTATTTGGAATTGGGCTGATGCCGCTAAGATGTGCAAAGGCCCCACCTCGTGAGAAGCATATCCGGAGGCTAGACCCAAGTTTGCAAAGCTGCCTACCGAGTATTCCAAATAAAAGGCAAATGGTGGGGAGACGGATATGCCAACTTTACCCATCCCGCCGGACGATTTCATAATCGGTCCAAGTCCAACCTTGCGCACGTGTTGTGCTGTTCGCTCCCGGCTCAACGGTGGCGAGATGCTTTAAGAATCAGGCCAGGTAAAGCCCAAAGATACTCTGCATTTTTTAACACTGCTGACTCAGGCAGCGAGGCATTTCAGCTCAGAACCGCCCGCGACGAGCACCGGCCCTTAACGCCGATGACGCCCACCTCCACGCCCACGCCCACGCCCACGCCACACTCGCCGGATTGAGTCAGTCGGCCTCGACTCCACAAAAACCGCTCCCAATCTTCTATCAGCTTCCACCGAGCCTTTTTGCCCTTAAGTCCCCCCTCCTTGGACCCTCTCTTCATCCTTTGCTCCTTCAAAACCAACGCAAACCACATTCAACCTCACAACACGCGACCACCGAGCCTTGTCTCAACCCAAACAGAAACACCCCGCTCATCACCTCCACGCCTCTCGCCCATCATGTCGAGCCTCGAATGGGACCACGTCACCAAGATTGGCAGCAAGAACCGCGGCGGTGCCTCGCAGCGTGAGACCGTTGTCAAGGGCCGCAGCGCCCTCAATGCTGCCCAACGCAGCGGCGCCGTTGTCGCCACCGAAAAGAAGTTCGCCGCCGGCAACAGCACGTCAAAACCGTCCGTCGAGGGCCAGCACCTGACAAAGGTGGACCGGTCCGACGATATTGTCAAAGTCAAGGTCCTCGGCAAGGACATTGGTGCCATCATCTCCGACCGGCGAAGCAAGATGGAGCCCAAAATGTCCCAAAAGGACCTCGCCGACCGCTGCAACACCAAGCAGGCCATCATCGGCGCCATGGAGCGCGGCGAGGGACAGCCCGACCAAAAGGTCCTCGGCGCCATCGAGCGCGTGCTCAACGTGAAGCTGCGGGGCTCCGACATTGGCAAGCCCAAGTTTGAGAAGAAGAAATGAGCGGCTTGCGGGGAGAATCCCCCAAAAAAATAAACGGAAGCATACCTTGAGAAGATATCATTAAAAAAAATCACAAAAAAAATACGGTTCGCCAGCCATTGGTGTCGCCCACCGCAATTTTCCGATGACTACGGACTGCCCGCTGCCTCTGCCACAATCTCGAGTCGTCTCGTGTACAACAGCATGTTTTGGGACGATCCGTGCCACGCGTGGCACGGCCGAGATGCGATTAGAGGATATGACGGTGGGTTACGACTGTTGCTTCGCATCCCAACACGAGGTCTCACCACACTCGGTGTCCGTAGCTGGTAGGTGCACTGCCTACTGCTTATTCGCGCTCTCATCTACGTGGCAGGGGGATCGGAACGGGGGTCCAGGCCTTGTCCTGACATCAAATCAGTCTTCATAACTAGGGTGTTTGCCACATATATTGCACTTTACATAGACAATAGACATTTGGTGCTACCTTTTTGCCTCTCAGATGTCCACCCACGACGATGAATCAAAATGTCAGTTTGCCGACAATAATGGCAAATCAATCAACTTGTTGTATCTTCTAAACAGAGTGAAATGCACGGCTATGCTCGCTGACAATGCTAGGTCTCCAGAAAACATCTCTATCTAGTGTCGACCACTAGGATAGGCTCTCAACACGGCTCTGCATAGCCGCCTGGCTAGGCACAAATTCCGTCAACATGATGACAATCTCCCGGCCTCCCATGCTGACAATTTGAATCCACTGAGGCGCTACCTCCTTGGCTAGGAGCCGCACACACGATGCACCCTCTTCCCGAGAGATGGGCACACGAAGTGAGTCCTTGAGCTTGGTGAGGACAGTTGCCATGCCAAACGAAACCCGGTTCTGCTGGCGCGACGCCGTGCAGAGCATCGACAGTACCTCGGCAATGTCGCACACCCGGTGCAAAGCAGACCGCCGCTCCAGCTCCTCTGGTGTGGGCGGCACAATGCCAGAGGCCAGCTGCTGCGTTCGCTGCAACTGGCGGTACCGGATCCGGTCGAGCAGGCCCATGGGCGTCCCGTCAGGGTTGGTCGCCACAGACGGGCCGGCCGTCTGTAAAGTGGCCTGCGACTGTGCTCGCACGATCGGCGCCCTCAACATCGATTCCTTCTCCTCCCGCTCCTGCTTCTTCAGGGCGATGCCATTCATCAGCTCCTCGAGGGTGCGCTGTCCCTTGGCCCGCAGAGCCGAGGTTTGCAACAGAGACGCACATGTCTTGATCGGCGCCTTGGGGAGGTTCGTAATAAAATGCTTCGCGTTGGCGCTATCACGGGCAACGGCCTCGGACCAGAGACACCGCAAGTTGGTCTCGAAGGATTGGTTAAGCTGGCCAGCAAAGGTGCTGCCTGACGCAGCAGTAGACTGCAGCTCAATGCAGATCTTGCCGCGGCCGTAGTTGGACAGGAAGACCGGGCAGGCGTCTGTCTTGTTCGATACAACCCCGATGCAGCGCTGAATGTCCTCTAATGTGACCTTTCGCTTGCCCCAAGACTGGGCTATGCTAGGGCACAGAGTGCCGATATCGACGGGAGCGCCGCTGCCATGGTGGGCGTGCTGTAGAACGAGTGCCTTGGCGAAGGCAGCTTGGAGGTGAAGCAACTCCACCAGCTCATTAGGGAGGACGGCAGGAGGGTGGATTTCCGACTCGTTTTCCGATTCGCAGGGTGTTGTTGGAGCAGTGCTTGCCGGCTTTGGCGAGGCGGAAACCGACCGCGGTGATGGTGAGAGTTTTTGAACGCTTAGCCGGCCAGTGTTCTTGCCGCTGCCATTCAATGGGTTCAATGCCTTCTTCGCTTGAGGCCGTGATAAAAGGGTTGCAATGGATGGCACCCTAGCGTTTCCTGGGCGACAGGCCCGCTTGGAAGAAACTTCCGGCTTTGGCGATGCATTGTCATCCTGTTCAACGTCCGAAGCTCGCCGCTTTCGCGATGTCGATTTCGAGACTGGAGATGGCTTTGCCAGCGGTTGTGTGGGCGGCCGAGCGGTAAGCTCAATTGTTATGCGTGGCTTCGGTTGTCCGGCCAAAAAGCCCTCGGCAACGACTTGGGTGACGCCAACCGGCTTTTTCGTCGAGGAAGGTGCGACACGCTTGGAAACACGGCCATAGCTGTCGATGCTCCGAACAGCAACCGAGGCCTTGGCCGAGTTCGCCGGTCGCGTGCTAGGCATCGCCATGGGCCGGGAAGAGCGAGCCATCGAGTCGTGGTTTCCCGAAATTTCTGAAAGGGCAAGGTTTACAAAAGGAAGGTGCGAATGTTCGGTTAAACTGTAGAAAAGATCGTAGAGAATGAAATCGGAAGTAGCCGATGCGGTTGCAAACTAGTGAAAGGACGAACAACGCAGAAAGAGTGCTGAAATGAAGATTTCGAGGAAAGAAGAACCGTGCTCTTTGGCGATACTGCGTGGTGGGCCACGGCTCCTTTCCCATGGAGGCCAACGCCCCACATGCGCGTCCTTACGCGTCTTTACGCGTCTCAAGTCTTTGCGATAGCGCGCCGTCAGGCCGATTGTCGAGACCCGTATTTATTACACACCACAGAAATGAGGGCTGTGGCAATTCGATTGGCGGCTGGTGCCTGTCTTTTGGCACGAATTTGGCGTTACTGGGCGGTAAACTTTCGTGGCAAACGACAGGCCTCATTCCGACATTGCCATGAAACCACGAGTACCTGTCCGAGCGACCGCGATCAATCAAAAATGTCCATTGCAAAGTGTACAGACATAACTACTCCTAAGAAACAGAACTTTTTTGTAGCCGCCTCCTGATACCCCGTTCCAAATAAATCAGATCAATGAAAGAACCCGAATAGCCCAGTCGCATAGAACGAAAGCCAGAGTTCCATGCCGACTTGGCACAACTTTGGCTACGCCCTCGGGCAGGTTGCAACAACCTGAACATGACGAAAAAACAGTAGGAAAACACGAATGCCACCGTAAAATGCAAGCCGTAGAGATGGTGAAAAAAAATCGCACAAGCACAGTCTGTCGGCGATGACCATCAAAGGCAGACCGAAGACATGTTGTTTTTATTTGCACCATTCAGCGAGGTAGGCCAATTCTCGCCGCGGAAGCTGACCGGGCTTGGAGGCGGTGGTGCCGGGACGGTGTAGTCGTCTTCGGGAATAGAGTAAAAGGGCCCGTCGATTCCAAGGTAGTTCGGGGCCAGGGTTGCATTCAGGCTGGCGAAAAGATCCGCCGATGTGACAATATGGAGGCCCTTGCGCCGGGAGGCCGTCACGGGGACAGGAGCGAGAACCTGGCTTGGCATGGTGCTGTGGATGAGATGTCAGTCAGGCCGTTCTGGCTGGGGCAATACCGTCTGAAGATGGGACACGGACCTGATCGAAGAGACGAGCGGCGAGGTGGATGTAGATGCGGATGTAGGAAGGGAGGCTGATGAAGTACGGGCGAGCCGCGTGGTGTCAAGAGGTTGGCAGGTGGATGGGAATAGCAGAGAGTGAAAATGGGCGAGGTGAAAAGCGAGCGTGTGTTTTTGTAGGCGGGCCGTTTGGCGTATTCGTCCAAATAGGCGGGTACAAGTAAGATACGATATAGCTTTCAGGGGTGATGAGGTGAAGGGGGGGGAGAGAAGAGAACAAATAAAAGAAATGGGGCTGCCGGGCAAGGTAGAACAAGATATGAAAGGCAGGGAGTGTGGGAACAGCAGCAACTGTGCTCGTACGTTGTGGGAGGAGCAGCAGATAAAATGGAAACTAGAGCAAGCTGAGTCGCAAACGCAGCAGCCCTGCGGTTTGCCAGAGGCTACGATACAATCGTGGGCCGAGGGTGTGCCAAAGGGAGAAGCCGGCCCACGCCCACGCCCCCCCTCCCCCTTCCACCAGCCCGCGGGTGTCTCCCCGGAAGCAGGACCTTCGTTGGGCTTCCATCGGCGGATGGGGTATCTTCCAGGAAAATGGGCGACGGATTCCACCCACGATTTCCTGGGGTACATGCGCGACTTGGTACTTGGCCAGACTTGCAATCTTTTTTGTGGGGGTTCGATATTACGAGGCATTATTCCTCATTCGTACAAACGGCCTTGGGTTACCAGCAGGAAAGGGGGAAGGGGGGCGGGGAGCGTGGGGGGGAAGAGGCGTTGGTATCACCCTGGGTATCACTCTGGGTATCGGTATCACTCTGAATATCACTCTGGGTATCACTCTGGATATCGCTGTTGGTATCACTCTGGGTATCACTCTGGGTATCACTCTGACTCTCGCTGACCTGGGCAAAAGTCGGCCGGCGTGGGCGCCACTCGCCGCCCACCGACGGGCCACAGCCCTTTTGCCCTAATCCCAGGTGGCCCGGCCGTTTGCGCTGCCAATTGGTGTACGAGTAGGGATGGTGTTGTGCTGCTGTTGGCGCACGGACAGGCCACGATGCCCCCTGTCAAGCGTGGTATCACGGAAGCCGACGGCCACGGAATGTCCACTTGGCCACTCAGACGGACGAAGCGAGACGAAGGCGACGCCCCGGAAGCAGCGGTCTGACCAGCGCCTGGACCAGCGAAAAGCGGAGCGCATAGGTGAGGGGGAAAGGAGAGGGGGCGAGGCCCGTCGCGATCCGGATATACCAGCCGGCTGTTGTATGCTCGTATCTTGTACGGAGTATGCCCAGTCCTGTGCTTTCTTTTTTTTTCGCAGTACGAATACTCGTAATACGGAGTACTCCGTAACTAGCAAAAAGTGACTGGCAAAAATAGCTGCGCTGGAATGTCTGGGCAGAGTGGGTTCTGTGGGGTAAAGGATTGGCGCCCGGAAAGACGGCTTTCCCGTAGGGAATAATTTTCTCAGTTCAGGAGCCTCACCGAAGACGAGGCGGACATCACGCTCCGAAAAATAGCAGAAACCCAGACACCCATAAAAGCCGCAGGGTTCTGGCACTGTTGGTGCTGTGTTTTATTGCACTCACGTGGGTGCGACGTCGGCTCGTAAAAAAGGCCAGTCGCAGACATGCCACGGCACAGTGACAAAAAAAACGAGGCGGCGAGCCGACACGCCCTGTCTCGGCCCGTTTGGCCCAAGAGCGGGCGGCATGCTGTCTACGAGTGCGCTTGTGCAGAGTAAGCATTGGTAAGAATGTAGTTGCGTCACGACTCCGCCATTCTCCTGAGAACGGCCATTTCGGGCGCAGAAAAACAGCTGCTCGGGCATTCGTGCCACGATTGCCTACACGCAACAGATGAACTGCAGGAATAGGAGCGAGCGCCACGTCTCTCTCCCGCTGCGATAGGGCCGATTCCCAGAACATTGATTACATGACAATCCTCCCGCCGTGCCAGACAGGATGCAGAATTGCGGTGTAGCCGCTGGTTTCGGTGCAACACACCCTCCATCCAGCGGCTGCCGATTGCTGCCTGCGTTTGCAGACAACTGGCGGTCAGCCAGCACGGCAGCATGGCAGTCGCTGCCTTTACACCTTTGTGTCCCGTTGGTCCTGCTGGTCCTGCTGGTCCTGCTGGTCCTGCTGGTCCTGCTTTTCCTGTTTTCCCGCCTCGGTGGCTGTGTCGAGCCCAAACGCCTCCACGGCCGTGCCAGCCCAGATCATCGCCTGGGCGTTGTCGTCCAGCGAGGCCATGTAGCACAGCTGTGCCACGACACGCCGCCACTTGTCCCAGGCGCCCTTCTCGGCCGCGTTGAGCTCGGGCTCGTCCGTCGTCCCGGGCGCGTCAGCAAAGCGCACCGTGCAAACGGGCCAGTCGCTGCCAAACATGATGCGCGAGGGACCCAGGGCCGCCAGCAGGACGGCGAACCAGGGAAACACGGCGGCGAAAAAGGCGTCGGACGGTTGTTTGCGTAGCGCCTCGGGCATCTCTGAGAAGAGACCAGAGAGCTTCACGTACACGTGGCGCGGGCTGGCCTTGCCGAGCGCGAACATGGCGTTGCGCCAGCTGGCGAAGCCCCGGTCGGCCGCCGGGTTGAGCACCGTCAGGTCCGGCTTGGCCATATGGTCGACCGCCAGCACCACGCGCTCGGCCTCTGGCACGTCGTCGCCGTGCACGCGCGCCAGCAGCGTCTCCATCTCCTCCATCTGCACGCGCCCGCGCCGGTGCTGGTCCACGCCCAGGTCAAAGACGAAGCCGCGCCGGCCCAGCAGTCGCAGCCCACCCACAAAGTCGTCCGTCAGCATCGTCCCTGCCGGCTTGTCCTGCAGCAGGTACCGGAACCCCCGCACCCGCGGCCACGCCACCGGGCCAGCTGCTTCCTGCACCGCGTCCAGATACCGTGCCAGCACTTCGGGTCCGCTAGCCACCGGCGCCCACGGCACTACCGCCAGGCACCGAGCCTGCGATGACGGCCCCTTGTCGCCCTCGGCCTCAATGATCTGCCTCATCATCGCCACCTCCGCCAGCGGCTGCGTCCAGTCCTCGCCGCCGCCGTTCAACCGGTCACTTTCCACAAAAATGTATCCCACCCGCGGCGGCGGCCCGCCATTGTCGCCGCTCCCGTCGTCCTCTGCCTCGGGTGCTGTGCTATTGACGGCTTTCACGTAGTCCTCCACGGCACATTGCCGGGCCAGGGTATCCTCGGGCTTGCACCAGGCAAGCTTGTCAAGGTCGGCCGACCCCCACAGATGGATGTGGGAGTCGATGACAAAAGGAGGGGGCAAAGACATGATGGCGCTTGTGTCTCGGCGTCGTTGGTGGGAAACAAACCTGACAGGAGCAGGATTGAAGAGGCGGTGGCAGGAAACAAAGGGCGGTAAAATGACTGGCGATTGCGCTGTTCAAATCGCAGGCACGGCGGGGTCGTTCCTGCTTTGGAAACGAAGTGTTTCCGTGTCAATCTGAGCTACCCCGCTGTAATTATTGCCAATACTTGGGAACAAGATAGCAATCGTTTTCCTACAGTGTTGGAACGCTCGAAGAAGAAGAGCAAAAATAAAAAGGCTTCGAAACTTGAGCATGCGCAGTCGCGCTTCTTCCTCGCAGGTATCTACACCGAGGCTCGAACGAGTGGCGCTGCCAATGAGACTAGACTAGTCGACGACCGGACGAAACGTTTTGATCTACGGCAACTCACGACAAGCACAAGCCGAAAGACTGCTTGGAGGTCATTTTCAAAGGATAAATTCGTAAAGTCATCTATCCAGCTATATAGGCGAGGCAGTGCTGTGTCGCGCTTTGAGTTCTGCCTCCTTCCAACTCCAAACTGTTTTCATGGCTGGCCGACGTGCTTTCAAGGCAAGACGTACGGATCCATGAGCTTCGCTACCCTCAGCAGGTCCCTTTCTCAACCTATTGTATCGCAACTAGGAAAGAAACGGTGCTTTGGAAATTTTCGAGACGTGTGACGTCTCTACTCGCGGACAAAAACACAACGGCCAAGGGGAACGGGAACCATTTGTGATAATCGCCGCGGATTTGAGAGATGGGGGGAAGGGAGGGGGGCGGAGTACAGAGGCCGGCTCAGTGCTCCTATTGCGGGACGGGAATTGTCCTGCTTCTCCTGGCGACGTTCCGCAAGGAGGCAGATGGCGTCATTGCAATGAACCAAAAAACGGCTTCTCGGCAGTTTTGCCTTGGGGGATCCTTATTAATTATCCTTCTCTTGGCGCGGCTCGATAAAAGAGTGAATCTAGCCGCGATTCAACAGACGCCTGTCAAGAAATGAGACAGGCGTGGGGGTTTGGGGGGCGCGAATTGTCCTCACGCAGGGGAGGCGGCTCTGGTCGGTGGTTGGCGGGAAGCCGATGCTACCCCTACCGGACTGGGCGTTCAATTTCGCGGCCCTGTGGTTGCACGCGAGAGCCGCTCGGCTCACATCGTCGTTGTCAAGCACAAAGACATCATCACCGGGCGCTTATGCCGCCACGACGATGCCGTTGCGGCGGGAGGACTGCTCGACATCCGAGTCGCTGTCCGACGAGCACGAGTCATCGTAGCCGCAGCGGGAGCCGCCGCAGTCGATGCGCACGCGGTCGCCCTTGCGGGTGATGCCGTAGCGCTCGCAGGTGCAGGAGCTGTAGTCGGAGCTCGGGGTCGAGTAGCCGGACACGCTGGAGTAGGCACCCTGGCTGCTGCTGTCGTCCGACGAGTAGGACAGGTCCGAGCCGTAGGAGGACACCGGCGAGCCGCTGATCACACCCACGTCGGTGGTGATCTGGCCGTCCTCGGCGTAGGCGTCGTCGCCGTAGACGATGCCGATGGCACCGCTCTCGTAGTCGGCATCGCTGATGCCGGTGCGGGAGAGGTAGTCGTTCAGGTCATCGACATTGTAGTCGTCAGTCAGGATGTGACGGGTGGCGTGCGGCGAGCGCGGCTTGGGCGACTTGATCTCGGAGACGGACAGCGGGCGGCCCTTGGCGACGTCAATGTGGTGGGTCTTGTCCTTGCTGCTGCGGGAAGACGACGAGGACTTGTGGCTGCTGGACTTGGAGCTGCTGCTAGACTTGGAGTGGCTGCTGGACCTGGAGCTGCTGCTGGACTTGGAGTGGCTGCTGGAGCTGCTGTGCTTGCTGGACGACGAGGACTTGGACTTGCCGACATCGAGCACGTTCAGCTCGCGGCCGGTGGTCGGCTCCATGGTCGAGCGCTCCTCCGGGTTGTGCGTGATGTGGTAGCCATCAATGATGTAGTAGTACCAGTAGCGCTGGCCGAGCTCGAGCGTGTCACCGGGGAAGCGGAAGGTGCCCTTCCACGAGCCAGACTTGGACGACTTGGTGTCCTTGGAGAGCGGCAGCTGGCCGATGTAGTTGTCCCAGGAGCCCAGGAGGTGCACGGTCTTGACGGTGGACGAGACGCGCAGGGAAAACGAAAGCTGAATGGGAGACATTTTGACTAAGAAGGGGGGAAATACAGGAAATGGGTGCAAGAAGCCGAAAATTAAGAGTTCAAAGAATGAATATGTGAAAAATCTCTAAACCAGTTAGAGAGATTCGAGTGATGCTGAGAGAGAGCAAATTTAGGCGAGCAAGGGAAAGTCAGTCAAGGCTTTCAGATTGTATTGGGGTATTAAAATGCAGTTGACCAGCAAAAGCACTTGTGTATGTGTGAGGGTATGAAAAAATAAGAATGTATTAACAGAGACCAGCTCTAAGGGAAGGGGGAGGAGAGGGAAGGGAGGCGGTAGGGAAACCCCGACAAAACAAAGACTGGCAGTGGAAGATTGAGAGCTTGCTGAAGAGAAGAAAGAAAGGGAGGCCCAACAGACGGGCAGGCTGGCCAGATATATGAAGGTGGCGGCCAAAAATAGAGGCCGACTACCGTACGCAAAACTCTGTAGGTTTTCACGGGACGAGAAGAGGGGCAGCGAGCGACCAGGGGCGGCCAGCCGCAGTCCCGGGGGCGATCGAGCTAATACGACAAGGACACACAACCGAAGCAATAGTCTAGTCGTACTCTGTGCTCGTAAATTCATGGAGCATGGCTAGACTGTGCCGTACAAGGCAAGGTCTGGCCCCAGGGCACCTACGACGTACTTGCCTCGTGTGCTCGGCAACATGAGGAAAGAGCAACAGAGTGCGCAGAGGGTGGGTGGGACGAATCAGCGGCGGCCGTGGACGGTTGCCCGGTGGAGCCGTCCTGCAGGCGATCCGGTCATATCACCCAAAGTCACAAAAATCGCCCTAAATCACAAAAACGCAAACGGAACGTGGAGGCAGCAAGCAGACACTACTGCAAGCACCGGCGGCTATTTCTGCATGGGCTGTGATGGGGTTCAGAGGAACCTGGTCGCGGGCGAGGGCGATCAGCCCAATCCACCCAATCAGGGAGCAGCGGCGCCGACGGGCGTTTACAACGGCGCTGTCATTGGATGGGTGACAGGGACGTTGTGGCTGCATGCAGCGCTGGTTGGCCACAGCGTGCGGCAGGGCCCCACACACCAATATTCATGTAATGCAACCTTGAGCCAATGACGACGGCCATCCTGACGACATCGAACCCTGCAAGACCGGCAGCCCTCTCGGTAGCAGGCAGGAGCACCGACATGGCCATCCTCGTAGGCGCTGTCCCAAAATAGCGCGACCTTGGGTCGAGAAACAAAAACAGGAAAACAGAGAGTCCGGAGGCCAGCAAATGCGGCCCGCCAATGCACGACCAAGGGATAAATGGCACACTCGACGACATCACGCGACGGGCCCCGAGCTCTTGCATTCGGTTGGATGGGCTACTGCCTCTGGACAGGCGTCGCTGGTCGTCTTTTCGTCACATTCACTTGGCATGAAGATGACTTGAATTTCAACGGACATGACACTGAATGTAGGTCTTTTCCGTTGCGTGCCCGCTGTATGTATCTTACTGCGTACTCGTACTGTCGTACTGCACCGGCTCATGACTGCACGCGACGGTCCGCTTCCACCCCGTAAGCGCCTCTTCTCCATTTGCATGACATTTTACAAGCGACGCATCGTCGAGACATACGAGTACTACCACTCATTCGGTAAGAGTCTGCAAGCGAAGGGTCTGCAAGATACTTTTGTGCAGTACCCCGACCTGCGATACCACCATCTCCAATCCTACTCCACCGGCATATTATTCTCCTTCCCTTCTTCGGCTTATTTTGCGCGGTTTTTGTAGCCGATCCGGACTGCTTCCCCCCCTCTGCTCTAATGCGTGTCATCACCTGCGTAGAATAGTTTGGGCGGTTAAAATACAGAGCACATTCCGCTTTCGCCTCATCACACTCGATCGTACCTGCACCGGGACCGGAAAGCTCTTTCTGCCCACCTGATGACAGTGCGCGCCTTCCAATGACCGAGTTGCGATTTTTGTTGGCCTGTAACAGAAGGCACATCTGTCCACCCAGGGCATTGACAATGGGGGAAGGTACAATGAAGAATGAAGAGAGCATCTTATATTGTAGAGCAAATATTAGATAACTTTTGCCTTTTTATTGTTCCTCAGCATCGATCATAGCCTTCTCGAACGATTTTTGGAATCATTCCCTATTTTGGTCTCGACTTTGATACAATGCTGCATACTCTTAACCGATCAGATACGACTATTCGCAGCCCCATCTATACGTCGGGAGACAAAGGATTTCGCTCCTTGCTTCAACTGGAAGTGGCTCAATCGTCTCCACCGCATTTCACATCGACGACATTAGACTCACAGCTCCAGGACCGACTCTGCCGGTCGCTGCAGAGCCTCTGTGTGAACGCTTCTACCAACGGGGGTAGCAGCTGCAATCTGTCCAACGAAGTTGCCTCCCGTGAGGATATTTTCGATACCACCCCTTCGTCCAATATGCTGCCTCTCAGGCCCCTCACTGAGTGCTCTCCGAATGCCAGCGGATCCTAGTCATCTCCGCCCAAAGCACTCTCGCGAGCCCGGCCGGGTGCCATTCAGCATGGCCGTCGGCAAGATCAAAGCACTTTGTCTAAGGCGTGTCCAAGGAAAGGCGTGAGCAAGAGCAATGCTGTGCACCTCGATCAGTCAAACTGTGAGTTTGCATTTCTCGCGTTAAGCTTTCCATATTCCATAATTGACATAGAGATGCAGCAACCCCTCATATCAGGTCCCCGACCAGTGCGTTGCGGTCCCCATCTCAATGTCTTCCAAGTCAACGCAACTTTTCATGGAGGATCTCATCGAGCCAATCAAGCAAAAACCGGCAGTTGATGAGGCAGTGTCCACAAATGCAGCATGAATCCCAAGACGGCAGTTGTGACCTGTCCCCACATGGCCCGGAAACGATCGAGTCAGACGCGAGGTCTGGCACCGATAATGAAGATTCAGACAGTGTGTGGAATTTGGAGGAGAGCCTGGATGAGAGCGAGGCGCACTGCACGAAGCCCTCTATTTTGTCGAATAATGCGAAGGCACAGAAGTCTGCCGTGATGAAATGGAAGGCCCCGGCGAGACTCATGGGCCCCATTCAGCCATTGCCCACAGCACAATCACTGCACATGCCCTTTGCAATCGCGGGGCTGCACGAGCCGCGAGCAGAAAAATCAGCAGCATCAACCAAGGGTTCTCCAAAGAGGGCAAAGAGCAGTGACAAGAGCTTCACGCAAAGTATCAGCGCTGCATGTGCCACTCACTATGACTCCTCGCCGGTGGCGCTTCCGCGCAAGAGTATCCCACCCGTCACCCACGTGTCGGAGAGGGCGCGATGCTGGATTTCCGAAGCGCAAAAGCACGATGAACTACATCCGGGGCACAGGGCGCCTTGCCCTGATGGCGATGTCGGTCCGCGGCTCCAGAGGAGGTCGGCCACTGTGGCGGACTTGCGTCGGGTGTTTGAAAGTTCAAATGCGCAAGCCATACCGCAGCCAGTTCGAAAGCTGCCGTGCAGCCAAAAAGTGCCGGCGTTACAGCCCACATCAGCACTGCTCACTCCCGCAAACTCCGACTCGTCCATGCTCCGCCACTCGCATGTCTTGCACTATTCGCCCAAGCCGGATCGCCTCCCAAGCGAGTTCGAGTCAAGCACGCGGACGCTATCTTCCACCGTGACCGAGTCCGGAGGATACCGCTTGTCTGTTGAAGCTGCAACGGTGCCGCGGTGGTCAGGGCCCCCATTGGAAGGCAGGATCAACCTCTTTGAGTCGCTCAGTCGACAAGCGACGAGCCCCGATCTTCTACACGCACCGACGGTGCCATCACAGGCCGAGTCGGAAGGGTTTATGGGCAAGACAAAGACACACAGTATCTCGAGAGCCAAGCTTCGGGCATTTGTCCAATCGAGGCACGGACTGAAGGGATGGCGCCGATTCTCTCTTACTCGGAGCTCGGGACAGGAAGACGCTGAGCTTGGAAGCGACGAGGCGGGAAACTCGGCTGGTGACGATCTATGCAGCTTACCGACGGCTGCCGCAGGGAAACATCGCCACAGATGGTCCCGCAGGGGTCATGCAGATGACAGGGTGCCGCCGACGCAAGGACACATGCGGAAGTTGAGCTGGAGCCGGCGGCGGTTCAGCAGAGAGGAAAAGGGGAAACTTGGAGTGGAGAGTATCGGCGGTGGACGAGAGAGGAGCTCCAACCAGCAGGGTGTCTGCGCGGAACTGGCCGTGGCAAAGGCTGGCTGCAGTCTGGAACATCCACGGCCGGTGCGTGGCGACGATCTCGACAAGTTGACAATGCTTTGCAAAGGCCGGGGAGGCGTGCTGTTAGGACAGGGGTGGTGAGGCGGAGCATTTGTATGAGGGGGCAGTCGTTTACAGCAGCAGATTAGCAGGAAAAGGCATGTGATAATTCATTTAAGCTATTATGGCTGCAGAGGCTTGTTGCTGGTGGACGTCTCAGACGTCGGCGAGGCCCATTCCGCGGGCGACCTTGCGAACGAGGGCCTTTTTAAGGTACCACTCGCGGGCGAGAGAGCGGGTCATCTTTGCGAAGACGGCGGGGCTGATGCGGCCGTGTTCGACGGCACGGCCGAGCATGAAGATGGCGTCGGCGAGGGCGCGCTCTTCGGCGACGAGGTCGTAGAGCTGGCCGGCGACGACAGTAGGAGCGACGAGAAGGTCGTCGATGGCTGGGGTTCTGGTGTGGCGGCCGGACTGGATGACGGCGTCGGCGGCGGCGAGGGACTCGTGCAACATGTTTGTGTTGGCAGTGAGCAGAGCGGAGAGTTGGGCGACGTCAGACATGTCCTGCTGGAGGCGGGCGGCGGCGGTGCGCATGGCAGTGCGCTGGGCCTGGAGGCCGGCGAGGGTGGAGGCGTCTTGGGCACGGCTGCGGAGGCGAGTCTGTTCGAGGACGCGGCCGAGTTGGTGCAGCAGGAGGTCTTTTTCGGGGTTGGGCGGCACGGGCGGCGGTGGTTGAGCGGCGGCAGAGTTGGCGACGGCCGTGCCCGGGGAGGAGCCGCGGCTGTCGTCCTCGTCCATGATGTCGCGGGGTGGTGGTGCCTTTTGATGCGGCTGCTGGAGCTGTTGCGGCTGAGAGTAGCGGAGTTGCGATGGTTGCAGTTGTTGCTGGAGCTGCTGGGGTGTCTGCCGGGGTGTCTGCCGGGGCTGCAGAGGGGGGGGCTGTTGGGTAGACGGCTGCTGCCACGGCGTCGACTGGCCGTAGGACGAAGGCGGCGGCTGCTGCTGGGCATAGGGATAGTAGGCGGCCGGCTGGGCGGGTCGGGGACCGTAGGCGCCAGGTGGTAGTGGTGTCTGGAGCGGGGAGGACTGGGGTGGTGACGGCTGGGGACGGAAGGACGGCTGTGCGAGGGGGGACTGCTGGTACACGGGTCGGCCGGGCACAGCGGGTGGTC
>RQWE01000037.1:0-58325 GCA_004028395.1 Leptographium galeiforme
CCGGCGCCACCGGCACCATCCCCGAGCGGACCGGGCACGCGGGCACCGCCGCCGCCACCACCGCCGCCGGCAGCAGGCGGAGGATCACGCAACCATGCCGACTCGGGCGCATCGAAGCGGACAGGCGGGCCGCCGCCGCCGCCACCGGCACCGCGTCGAACGGCAAAGGGCGAGGCGGCCGCTGCGGCAGCATCAGAAGTAGCAGCCGAGCCGTCGCCGCCGCGGCCGCGGTTTGCGGTACCGCCGCCGCTTGCGGATGCCGGTAAGTTTGCGCATTCGCTGTCGCTGCCGGCACGATACAATGCGTCGGTGCTCGGGCCACCTCCACCGCCGCGGCCGCCCAAGACAGCTCTGGACAGCAGCGAAGAGACAAGCAGTGGCGGCGGCGGCGGACACCGCTTCGGGGTGCCGCCGCCGTTTGGGGGCCAGCGAGCCGTGCCACCGCCGCCGACCAGCCGAGTCGTGCCGCCTGCACTGCCGTCTCGCGAGTCAGCAGCCCCGGCACCGTTACCGCCTCGCCCGCCTCCGGTGTCATCGCACGCGTCGCGGCCGGTGCCGATGCCGCCGCCGGCACCTCCAGTTCGGAACAGCGCCGCCCAGCAGGCACCGCCTCCCGCACCTCCCCCGCCGCCTCCGCCCATGCCGGCGTCCCACAACGCTCCGGCGGCACCGCCGCCACCACCACCGCCGCCGCCGCCGTTCCAGCCGCACAGCGGAGGAGCACCGCCACCACCGCCTCCGCCACCACCGATGCCAAGCTCGGGTGGCGGCAGCAGCGGGGCCGGCCTGCCGGCGGTGGGCCAGGAAAAGGCGGCCATGTTGGCGGGTATCCAGAACGCGGGCGGCATTGGGTCGCTGCACAAGGTGGACCGATCCCAGATCCACGACCGGAGCGCGGCAGCGGTGGGCGGGTCCTCTGCGCCCCCCCCAGCACCTCCTCCGCCGCCTCCACCACCTCCGCCGATGTCGGTCGCGTCTCACAATGCCCCGTCGGCACCACCGGCACCACCGCCACCGCCACCGCCACCTCCCCCTGTGGGTGGCGGCGGAGCCGCTCTGCCTGCGGTCAGCCAGGACAAGGCGGCCGTGCTGGCGAGCATCCAGGGCGCCGGCGGCATTGCGTCGCTGCGCAAGGTCGACCGAACGCAGATTCGCGACCGCAGCGCGGCGGCCGTGGGCGGCAGCGCAGACACGGGGCCGCACGGAAGCGGGCTGCCGCCAACGGGCGGGGCGGCAGCGGGTGGCTCGTCGGGCGGCGGGCTGGCGGATGCGCTGGCTCTGGCGCTGCAGAAGCGCAAGGAGAAAGTCAGCGGCAGCGGTACGTTTATGTGGTTTCCTCTCGTCACGTGATTTCAAGGGGTGGCCCAGCTGACAGTCTGCAGACAACGAGGCCGACGACGACGACTGGGACTAGGCGTCGGGCGACGGCGGCCGGGCGATGGGACGGAGCCGCGGGGGCGCAGAGGCACGGGGGCGGCCGGAAGCGGCGCCGGGGCGGCGGTTGGGACGGTCGCGGCACGTGAATCGATATTGCCATTGAGTATTTTCTTGTGGAGTGCGCTGTCGTTCAGGGTGGGCGTCTCCTGGAGTGCGCTGCAGTATTATCGTGCGGGGGAGTTTGTGCTGGAGTCCCTTGTGAGTGCGCTACAATATTATCGTGCGGGGGAGTTTGTGCTGGAGTCCCTTGTGAGTGCGCTACAATATTATCGTACGGGGGAGTTTGTGCTGGAGTCCCTTGTGAGTGCGCTACAATATTATCGTGCGGGGGAGTTTGTGCTGGAGTCCCTTGTGAGTGCGCTACAATATTATCGTACGGGGGGGTTTGTGCTGGAGTCCCTCGTGGAGTGCACTACCATAGTATCGTACAGGGGAATTAGCGCTGTAGCGGCGGGCTTCCCCACAAATTGAGAGCTATTGAGATTTTGCCTTTTTTGCAACAGCCACGTGACGGATGGAATGTGCAACAGCGGCGAGTGATGCTTTAAGAGAGAACAAGAGAGCAAGAGAGACAAGGGAGAGCACAAGAAAGCACGAGACAGGACAAAAACCAAGACCGAGACAAGGGCGACAAGACGACGCAGAGCGACAGACGACACGAGGGCGGCCATGTCGGGCTCGGGCGTCGCCATGCCGCGGCGGGTGCAGCAGGCGGCGACGTGGGCGATGCGAGCAGCGCGGCAGGCGATGGTGACGACGGCGACGACGGCGACGACGGCGACAGGGACGGCAGGCTATGCGACAGGCGCCGGGGCCAAGACAGGGCCGCGACGCGACAAGCCGCGAAACGCACGCAAGGCGGCGACGGCGGCGACGGCAGCCGGCGAGGACCCCAAGGCGCGGGGCACGGTGAAAGCGGCGCTGGTGGTGGCGGCGATGGACCCGCGGGGCGTGGGGATCCTGGCGGAAAGAACCGGGCCCGTGGCCGTGCCGGCCGTGGCGCCGGCGTCGGCCTACACCCACATGGGCGACGACGTGGTGCCGCCGTCGCGGGGCGCCAGCCGGCTGCAGACGCTGCCCAAGACGGCCACGGCGGGCGCGGCCCAGGCAGGCCTGACGGTGCGGGCGGGCCCCAAGCACGTGCTGCATCCGTGGTCGATGCGCTTCCTCGAGACCGACCTGAGCGGCGCCAGCATCAGCCACAGCGGCGCCGGCATCTATTTCCCCCACTGCATGGCCGAGCTCACCCGCCGCCGCTACGCCGCCAAACAGGCCGCCGAGCCGCTCTGGTGGATCGTCCTCACCCACTCCAACCGCGACCGGCCCATCAAGAGCCCCTTCGTCCGCACGGCCGCCCGCCGCCGCGTCCAGCGCGCCTTTCGCGCCGCCCTGCACCAGCTCGGCTACGACAACACCGGGCGGGTCTCGGCGTCACCCCTGCCAGGTCGTGACGCTGCTTTTCCACCGGCACCATCACCCAAGCACGACCTCTACGGCAGCGTCCGCATCGAGGGCATGGTGCAGGCCGTGCTCGACACCCCGCAGCAACAGCTGATCGCCCACTTTGTGCCCGTCATCCAGGCGCTGCAAACGCTGCTGCCGCCACGCCAGAAGGGGCCAGACAGCCCATGAGGTGTTGTATGATAGTCTCTGTATCTCTGTAGGAACAGTGGAACAGGAAGAGCACGTGTCCATAGTCACGTGAAGGGCAAGGCTGTGGCCCCAACGCCTTGGATGTACGCCTGTGGCCCCGAATCGTTTGCCGTCCGCTGACTGTAAAGGCTGACTCATCCAAACAAGGCTGCGTCACGTGCACAGCGGGTCCGCCCCTGGCTATCCAGCGTGGTCTTTCCGCAATTCCCAACGAGAGCGCGACACATTTCCCCGACTCGACCCAAGAAACAACACAACCCACGACCGCCATCATGCTCGTCTCGCTCACGGTCGGCAAGGTGGACGCCGGCGTGACGGTGCTCCTGACGCAGGACAAGCGGCTGGTGGGTTTTGCGACGTGCCAACCCTTTGCTTGTAATAATAAAAATAAGAGACCGGACGCTGACAGGACAGATTGAGTTTCCGTCGATTCTGCTGCCGCCCAACATTGCGTCGGGGTCGATTGTGGACATTGCGGTGAGCCGCAACCGGGCGTCGGAGACGGCGGCCGAGGCAGCGTTTGCGGGGCTGCAGCAGCAGATCCTGGACACGTTTGGCACCGAGTCGCCGCAGGCGCCGGTCCTGCGGTGCCGCAACGCGACGCAGACGAGCGTGGTGCTGGAGTGGGACCCGATCCGGCTGGCGACGGCGGACCTGCTGGGGCTGGCGCTGTACCGCAACGGGCAAAAGGCGGGCAACATTCCGCGGCCGCTGCAGATGCACTCGACCAAGATCTCGGGCCTCGCCGTCGACACCGCCTATACCTTTTACCTGGTGCTGCGCACGAGCGCCGGCACGCTCTCGAGCGACAAGGTGGCCGTGCGCACCCACAAGATGACGGACCTCAGCGGCATCACCATTTCCACCGGCATCCTGCCCGCGCCCGCCCGCCAGCGCCTCGCCGCCGCCGTCGACCGCATCGGCGCCCGTCTCATTGCCGAGCCCGGCCTCGTCCGCATCGACACCACCCACTTTGTCACCACCGAGGGCCGCGGCGCCGCCTGGGAAAAGGCCGCCGAACTCAACATCCCCGTCGTCCGTCCCGACTGGGTCGAGGCCTGCGAGGCCAGCGGCCGCATCCTCGGCGTCACCAAGTTTTACCTCGACGCCGTCCGGCCCCCCCACGACGCCAGCGACGAGGCTGCTGCCGCCGCCGCCGTTGCCACCACTGCCGCCTCGGCTGCGGCTGCGGCTGCTGCCACGTCCGCCTCCCCGCCGCCGCCCGCCTCCGCCTCCGCATCCGCATCCTCCCCGTCGCCCGCCCAGCAGCAACCCCCGCCGCCGCCGCAGGCCAACAAGAGCCTCCCACCCTCGCCGGTACCTACCCCCAGCAAGTCCGAGGCAGACGGTCCCGTGGCCGATGCTCCCGCGGCCGGCACCGCGACGACCGACTCTCCGACGCCCGAGCAAAAGATTGCGCTGCGGCCGGCCGCCAGCAGCCCGCCCGGAAAGGCCGAGGAGGACGAAGACGACGAGAACGATGAGGAGGACGAGGACGGGGACGAGACTCCGGGCAGAGACGAGACGGCAGCAGCAGCCGACGAAAAGTCCCCGTCGCCAGTGTCGCCCGCGTCGCCCGCGTCGCCCGTCCCCAAGACGGAACTGCACAAGCCGGCCACGCCGGGCGACGGCGGCTCGTTCCAGGACGTGGCTCTGTAGGCGCAGCCTTTTGGTTTTGATAGAGAGAGAGAGAGGAAATGGCCGGAAAGTCATGTATGCTAGGACAGTCTGCTTTACGTGTATTTTTGTGCCCGTGGACTACGACAGGAGAAGGAGCGAACGCGGCAGGAGCGAGCACGGGCGAATTAGGGTACGGAAGGAAGCAGAGGCGCACGGAAAGAGCGAGGAGAGACGGCCCCCGCGGCCGATACACTTCGCGCCACAATCCATTTTCGTTGTCCTCTTTTTGCGTCTTTTTGCGTCTACGTCTATGTACGCCGCCGTCCGACATCCGTCACGGCCGTTTGGGTTTTTTCTTGATGAACGGATCGACGGGGCCTTTTTTCTTGGGGCGGATGGGCGGCTGGGGGGTTAGAGCGGTTGAAACGGGGGAGTAGAGAAGAGGACGAAAAGGGCAATAAGGAAAGAAAAAAAGGAGAAAAGGAAAAAGGAAAAAAAAAAAGAAAGAAAAAGAAAGAAAGAAAGAAAAAATACGCACTCTGGGACCTCGCGGCCGCGCCTGCGACGGCTCGTCGATACCGAGCACCTCCATGGCGGAGGGGTCGGTGGGCCGTCGACTGGGCCCCGACGGCGGCATGGACATGGCCGTGGGCGCGGGAGCCGCTCGTTTGGCCGGCGGGTCGGCGACGCCCTCGTGGGAGCGCTTCTTGGGTGCGGCCGAGGAGCTGAGCACGACGGGCCGCTCGACGGCGCGCGGCCCGCTCGGCAGCGTCTCGCCGCGCTCGTTGATGCCGCCAATGGCCGTCAGGTTGGCCGGCCGTCCGGGGCGGTCGACGACCGTGTAGGTCGTCGGCAGCATCGGCGGTGGCGCCCGTTTGCGCGGCGGCGTCGTGGCCGGCGGCGGCGAGTAGTCGGCCGGCGGCGGCGAGTAGTCGGCCGGAGGCGGCGAGTAGTCGTCGTCGGTTGTCTGTATCTGTGGCGGTGTTTTTTGAGGCGGCTTCTGAGGCGGCTTCTGAGGCGGATTCTGAGGCGGATTCTGAGGCGGCTTCTGAGGCGGCTTCTGCATCTTTTGTGCCTTTTCTGGCCTCGACCTCTCCTCCCTCTCCCGCCGCTCCACCGCCCCCTGCGGCTCCCCCTGCCTCCCCCCCCTCCCCTCCAGCTGCTGCAGCACGTTGCCGCCCGTGTACGTCTGCCGCGTCTTGGCGTCCTCGATGAGCGCCCGCCAAAACTCGCCCTGCCGCAGGGCCCGTGCGTCGCCCAGAATCCACAGCGACGACCGCGCTCGCGTCAGCCCCACGTTCATGCGCCGAATGTCCGTCATGAAGCCGATGCCGCCCGTCGGGCTCGCCCGCACGCACGAAAAGATGATCACGTCGCACTCGCGGCCCTGGAAGGCGTCCGTCGTGTTGAACTCGACCGTCTGGCCAATGTCGTCGCCAAACTGCTCCGCGAACCGCTGTCGCAGCGCCTGCAGCTGCGCCTTGTACGGCGTGATGATGCCAATCTTGGGCCGCGCCGCCTCGTTCTCGTCGTCGTTCCTGCCAGGGCCGCCCAGCCCACCCAGCACCCCCCGGAATCGCCGGTACAGCTGCAGCGCCACCCGGATCTCGCGCTCGTTGACCAGCGACCGTCCGCGGTGGCCCTTTTCCTGCATGCCCTCCACGTCAAAGAACCGGTACGGCCCCAGCAGCCCGCCCATGCTGGCGTGCCACGGCGCCGTCCGCAGCCGCGCCATGTCGGGCCCGTCAATCAGCCGCCCCTCGTAGAACTGCTCGCTCGGGAATCGGCTGATGGCCGGGTGCATCCGGTACTGCGTGTCCAGCAGATGCACGTCCTGCGGCCGGTGGCGCTGCATCCGCACAAACAGACTCTGGTCGTAGCCGTACCGCGCCGCCGACTGCGACAGCACCGTCGGCGGCAGCTGCTTCGGGTCGCCCACCAGGATGCACTTGGCACAGCCGTACTTGAGCGGGATCAGCGCGCTCAGCTCCACGCACTGCGCCGCCTCGTCGATCACCACCGTCTCAAACTCCACGTTGAGGTTCTTGAAAATGTCGTGTCCGCTGCCGCTCAGCGTCGCGCACAGCACGTGGGCCTCGTTGAGGATCTTTTGCTGCACCTGTCGCCGCCGGATCTCCGTCTCGCGCGCGTACGTGTTGCCCGACTCCTTGTCCCGCTCGATCTGCGCCCCGATCCGCCGCTGTTCCGACCGCAGCTCGTCGTGCTCCCGCTGCAGCCGGTTCATCGTGTCCCGGTCGTCCGCGCACCGCGCCGCCTCCAGCGCCGGCATCAGCTCCTGCACCTTGGCCTTGATCTCCCCCGCCCGCCGATGCAGCTGGTCCCGGCTGCTGCCCTCGCCGCCCTTGCCCTCGCCGTCCTTGCCGTCTGCGCCCTTGCCGTCCGCCCCCTCGGCCGCCCGCGTCTGCCGCTGGATCTCCGCCCGCACCAGCTCCTCCAGCGTCACGTCCTTGACCCCCGAGTTGATCGCCTCCGACCGGCCCAGACGCACCACCTGGATCTTGCGCAGCGCCCCCGTCGTCTCCCGCACCCCCATCTTGAGCCGCAGCACCAGCTCGTCCACCGCCGCGTTGCTGGGCGCGCACACCAGCAGCTTCTTTGACGTGCTCACCCCCATACCGCCGCCACCGCCGCCACCGCCGCCACGTCCACCCGCGCCCCCCGGCCGGCTCACCGCCACCGCCGCCGTGTTCGCCCGGATCGTCCCCGTCAGCAGCGCCCCCACCATGGCCACGATCGTCTTGGTCTTGCCCGTGCCCGGCGGGCCCTGCACGAGCGTGAACCCGTCGTTGGCCCGCCCGTGCAGGATCGCCAGCGCCTGGCCTCGGTTCAGCTCGTACGTCTGCTGGATCTCCGCCACCGCCCCGTCGCCAAACGTCAGCATCGGCGACGGCGCCGCCGAGAGCACCTCGTCCATCAGGTCGTAGTACTGCAGACTCTCCAGCGCCGCGTACTCGCGCTCGATCGTCGTCATGTTGGTGATCTTGACCGCCCGCAGCTCGGCGCCCGGCACCAGCACCGGCAGGATCCCGTTGCGTCGGCTGTTGAGCCGGTACGTCACCTCCAGGTTCTCCCGCTTCATCGCCGTCTTCCACACCCGTGCCAGGCAGTGCGGCTCGCTGCGGCCCGTCAGCGGATCCGCACCCCGCGACAGCAGCACAATGTCCCCCTCGCCCAGCGCCCGCTCTCGCTCTCGCTCCCGCGCCCCTCCCGCCGGCGTCAGCGTGCTGACCTCGAGGAAGTTGTCCACCGAGATGCGCGTCACCACCTTGAGCCCAATCGCCTTGGCCGTGCTCTCCTCGCGCGCCGTCACAAACGACCGCCACGCCTCGTGGATCAGCAGCGGGAAAAACGTCCGGCGGTACTCGGCCGGCGACGCGTAGCCGTCCGCCACCGCCGCGCACTGGAAGCCCTCGGACGGCGGGTCGTTGCCCTCGTGGAAAATGTCCCACTCCAGGATCGCCTGGTGCAGCCTGTCCATGTTCGGCACGATGCGCGCCCGCATGTCCTTGGCCGACCGCTGCTGCTTGACCTTCTTGACCGGCATCCGCGCCATCATCTGCTTCATCGCCTTCCGTCGTCGCTGCTCCGCCTCGTCCAGCAGCAGCTCGCCCTTTTTGCTCTGCCGGATCAGCGCCTCCGCCCCGTCGTCGTCGTCGTCCGAGTCGCCATCGTCGTCCGAGTCGCTAGCACTGTCGACCATGATGTCGCTCTTGACCGGAGCTTCCGCCGCCACGCCCGCCCGCAGCGCCCGCGCCCGTGCCACCGCCTCCGCCTTGTGCTTGTCCAGCTCCGCCTTGTCGCGCTGCCGCGACTCGCGAATGGCCATGCGCGCCGCCAGCAGCGCCTTGGGGTCCGACTTGGCCGGCGCCGCCGCCGCCGCCGCCTTCATCCGATCCAGCATCGCCTTGTGCTTGTTGAGCCCAGGCGTCAGCTGCGACGCCGCCTCCTTGCTAGAGAGCACCGGAATCTTGGCTCTGGGCGTGGCTGTGGTCGCCGCCGACGACGTCGCCGTCCCGCCGCGCGACCAGGACTCAATCGTCGTCTGGCGCTTCTTGTTAAAGGCCGACTTGCTCGCCACCGTGCCGGTCGACCAGGACACGATCTCCACGTCGTCGTCGTCGTCTCCGTCGTGCTCGTCGCCGCCGTCGCCAATGGCCTTCATCAGCTCCGCCCGCTGCGTGTCGTTCATGTTGGTGTTGACGCGAAACTTGTTCCGCAGCTGCGGATGCGGCGTGTACGTGCTGCGGATCGCGTTGACGAACCGGTCGGGAAAGCTGAGGTCAAACTCCTTGAGCCGCGTAAAGAGCTGCACGAGAATGTCCACAATGATGCCCACCAGGTACTGGTCGCGCAGCTGGATCATCTCGAACAGGCCCATCGAGTGCTTGCGCGGCGCGTCGAGCACCAGCCGCATGGCGTCGTTGTTGGTGCCACTCCCTGCCGTCGACGTTGCTGCTGCCGTCGCCGTCGTCGTCGCCGTCGTCGTCGCCGTCATCGTCGCCGTTCCGTCGCCACTGCCGCCCTCGGCCAGCGCCGCCGCAATCAGGCCGTCCTGCGCCATCAGCTGCCGCGCAAACTCCATCACGTCACGGCAGTAGTTCTCCATCGTCGCCTTCTCCACGTCCTCGCTCCAGGCCCGCGCCCGCAGAAAGGAGTGGTCCACAAACTGCCACTCCATCGTCCACCAGCGCTTCACGGCCGCACGCTCGTCGGCCGTCAGGGCACGCGACCGCAGCAGGCCCGCGGACGGGTCGCACAGGCCGTCGAGCACGTCGCGACTGCAGCGGAAAATGTGGCGCATCGGCTCAAAGGGCGACGAGACGGTCGAGGCCGTGCCAGGCGTGTCGCCGCCGCCCGTCAGATGGTCGATGGCGTCGGCAAACGACGACAGAAACGGCACCGGCAGCTCGCTGACCACCTTGGCCACCACCTCGGCGCGGCTGCTGCTGCCGTCGTCGTCGACCAGCGCGCCCACGAGCAGGAAGCCGGCCTCGCGGATGGCGTCCTGGGCGTGCACGAGGGTGGCGGCCACGGCGTCCATCGCGCGGCTCTGACGGTCGGCACAGAGCGTGCGCAGGTCGCCCGGGCTGAGGGCCTCGCCGACGCGCTCGACGGTCTGGGCAATGGCCTCGGCGGCCTGGTCGAGCTCGGTGTTGAAGCGGCGCCGGCCCTCGTCGTCGACCTGCAGCTGGCGCTTCCGCGGCGAGAACGGCTGGACGCCGCGCAGCGAGAGCGTGGCCGTCAGCATGACACGGGCGAGGTCGAGCCGCGCCGGCCCGAGCGCTGTGCGGAAGCCGTGCCAGAGCTGGGCGGACCGGCGCTCGGCCGGGGCGGGCGGAATCTTGACGTGCTGCTGCAGCGAGCGCCACTCGTCCTGGATGGCGCGCGTGTCGAGCGCGAGCGCCGACTCGACCACGGCGACGGCGGCGGTCGAGAGGCCAATGTTGTAGCGGTCGCTGGGGTGCAGGTTGGCCGAGCGGACAACGTAGTCGTGGTGCTTGACGGCGGCGTTGAGCACGGCCGTGACAAACAGCGCGCTCTCGGACGTGAGGCGGTAGCGGGCGTCGAGGTAGCCGTCGAGCGTCATCTGCAGGGCCGTGAGGCCGGCGACGATGCAGGTCGAGTGGCCCTCGCGCGTGGCCGTGACGGCCGCGTCGGCCGAGCCGGTGAGAAAGACGGACAGCAAATAGTCGCACACGTCCGAGCGCTGGTTGCGGTTGAGCGAGCGCATGAGGGACCGCACAAAGGCGACCAGCAGCGGCACGGGGGCGCGGCCCTGGGCGTCTGTCCGGCCGCCGAGGTCGGCTCGGTCCGGCTGCAGCTGCATGGCCGGCTCAAAGGACCGGGCGAGCAGCGTGGCAAAGGCCGGACTGCGACACACAAACATGGGCAGCTGGGGCGGGTTCATCAGCGCGAGCGCGTCCCAAAAGGCCTTGCTGGACTTGTCCATCAGCGCGCAGAGGGCGCGGAGGCTGGCGGCGAGCACGGCGTCGCTGGGCCGGTCGAGGTGCTGGACCGCGAGCTGGTACACGTCGACGGGGATCTGCATGCCGCGCAGGCCGTGCAGCACCAGGTCGGCGCTCATGGCCTCGAGCAGCCGCAGGAAGCCGTCCCAGAAGAGGATGAGCGTGTCGTCGGCCGCGTCCGGCTTGGCGGCCGCGTCGATGGCGTCGGCCAGGTGGTCGCTGACGGCCCAGTCAAACTGCTCCGGCGTCAGCGACTGCGGCGGCCGCCGCTCCCACGCCGTGCGGGCGAAGCGGTTCCGCAGCGGGTCCGGCTGGAAGAGGAACACGGTCATGGTGGGAATCACGGCCGACGCGATCTTGAGCGGCTTCTTCTCCTGCGTCTTCTGGAACACGATATTGAAGAGCCGCCGGTTCTCGGGCTGCGCCAGGTACTCGACGCAGCAGAGGGCCTCGTAAAAGGCCAGCACGGCCGCCGCATCGAGCGCCACCAGCCGTGCCGACGACATGGGGCCGTGCTGCTCGAGGAGGGCAACCGCTCGCCGCAGGCCCCGGTCGATGCGGGCCGCGTCAAAGTCGTGCAGCCGCCCGTCCATGATGTTGGCCGTCTCCTCGTCAAAGTCCTTGAGCAGGCGGCTGCGCAGGGCCTTGCGGCCCATGTGCCAGGCCCGCACGCACCCGTCACACTTGACGAGAAAGGACTCGGTCCGCTGGATCCAGTCCGGCAGCCAGCGGTCCGCCTGGTCGCGGTTGATGCCCAGGATCAGCGACGCCCACGACGTCAGCTGCAGCCGCCGCTGGCCCTCGGCAATCTTGGCCAGCTTGGCCGTATCGCCCGCCGCCACGTCGTCGTAGTCGTCCGCATCATCGTCGCTGAGTCGGGGGCAGAACAGGTGCACGTCGGTCGGGATGCGTTCGAGCTCCTGGTGCGACGCTATAATTTCCGCGTACACCTCGTGCGTGGACTTCATGGTCGGAGGTCCATGTCTGACAGGCGGAAGGAGGAGGGGAGGGAGCAGGGGAGAGAGGAGAGAAAGGAAAGGGGGAAAAGACAAAGGTGAGGAGAACAAGGGAATACGCCACTAGACACGGTCAGGATTATGGGCAAGAGGCAAGCAATAGGTGAGCCGGAGGCGAGTCAAAGGTGAGCTAGAAGTGATCCAGGTGCGGCAAAGAGGCCAAAAGAAGACAGCAAAGCCGATGTGCAGAAGCAAAGATGTCTGGTGGATTTTTCGAAGCTGTCTCGCGTCGTTTCCCCACAACGGTAGAATGCTGTGTCGACGTTTCCTGATTTGCTAATTGTAGGCTATCACGTGTGTCTGTTGGCCCTGGCCGGTTTTGTGCTGGGCGGTGTACGAGTAGCCTCGCAAAAAGGCCCGTCTATTATTAGAGTATTACTAAGCCACTATAAGCTCACCTGCACCTCACCTCTACAACTTGTTCGTCTGTTGATTTCCAAAGACGTAAGAAAGACCAAATTCGGCGGCAGAGAGATATGGTGGAGAGCTCTGGTGACACCGGGCCACGGCTGGGTAAATGCGTGGACCAAAAAACGACCGCCGCGACTTAACAAGCTCTCTGGACATGCTATATCGGACGAGGTTTGCCTCTGTCTACAACCTCGACGACCAGGCCGGTTTTCGACACGTGGTGTGGCTTACAAGGCAGGACGAAAGCTCTTCGGTTTTTACACTGTCGTCTAGTTACAAACCATGGCGCAGTTGAGTCTTGGTGAACACCGCACCAGACACCAGGTTATGTCGGTTTCCGTATAAATTTGAACGCCATCCCACCGAGAATAGGTACCCGCAATCTCGAGGCCAAAACAAAAGCAGAAAAAAAAAAGAAAAAAGCTGAAGAAGCAAAACATCACGCCCCGCGGCCATCACGCCGCCACAAATACAGATGCAAAATGGAACCCGCCGCCGTTTGTTCCGCAGTAGGCTGTGGTGCCATCCGCGTTCTGAAACGTGCACGGCGTACTGCAACTGTATGTCGTCGAGCTGATGGCCGTCGATCCCGACAGGGTGTTGGCGCACGTGCAAATGGACTCGGTGCCGCCCGTCGTCGCGTTCGTCCGCGATCCCAGCGTAAAGTAAAGCGTCCGCTCCCCGTCGGTGCCGGCCGTGTTGCAGAAGTCGGCGCATTCGTCAATGGACTGGGTAATGACCTCTTGCGCCAGCGCTGGATTTCCGCCAAGGCCCGGAGCAGACACGACCCAACAGCCCCAGTACTCATAGCCCTCGTAGTATGATGAGTCTGTGCCGTTTCCGTTCTCGCCGGCAGGGCCCTGGGCACCAGTAGCACCCGTAGCACCAGTAGCACCAGTTGCTCCAGTTGCTCCAGTTGCTCCAGTAGCCCCGTCTGTGCCATTGACACCATCTACGCCTTTGGTGCCATTCGTTCCATCGACACCGTCCGTGCCATTGAAACCCGAAGGGCCAGTAGCGCCCGTAGCACCTGTCGTGCCGTTGGTGCCAGAACCGGTGGCCCCGGCAGCTCCAGTGGCCCCATCAGTGCCATTACTGCCGTTCGTTCCATCGGTTCCATCGGTGCCGTCAGTTCCGCTAGTGCCGTCGGTGCCATCAGTGCCGTCGGTGCCATCAGTGCCGTCTGTACCGTCTGTACCGTTTGTACCATCTGTACCACTGCCCCCAGTGCTTCCAGTGCCCCCACCACTCGTACTTGACGAGCTACTGCCTGAACTAGAAGAGCTGGATGGACTTCCTGGGTTTGCAGAGCCTCCACCTGAAGAGCTCCCAGCGGAACTCGAAGATGGCCCACTAGAGGAGCTCCCGGAAACGTCTGTGGAGCCCCCAGAAGCGCCCCCAGAAGCGCCCCCAGAAGCGCCCCCAGAAGCGTCCCCAGAAGAGCCCCCGTAAGAAGCCTCCGAACCGCCTGTGGCACTCTTAGAGGATCCTCCAGAAGCAGCAGAACCACTAGAACCACTAGAGCCACTAGAGCCACTAGAGCCACTAGAGCCACCAGAGCCCCCAGAGGAGCCTCCAGGAGCTCCAGAGTAGTGGCCGGAGGAGCTTCCAGAAGAGCTTCCAGATGTGCCTCCAGGGCTTCCGGAAGACCCCCCGCTGAAGCTTTCAGTTGAGCTTCCAGCAGCCGCAGAGCTTCCAGAGCCTCCATAAGATCCTCCCTCTGAGCTTCCAGAACCACTTCCTGGAGTTGTAGAGCTTCCGCCAGAAGAGCTTCCAGAGCCCCCGGAACTGCCAGTAGATCCACTCTGATCTGCTTCCCCACCGTAGTAGTTGTTCTCCGTGCTGTAAATGTTGATCGTGGTGGAGCCACTCTCTGAGGCCGAGCAAAGAGAATCTGACCTGTCAGTATATATGTAGAGTACAGGCAGCGCGCCTTATGCAACTCACATGGTATGTAATCAAGCGTCACTGGGACACAGTTTCTCAGCCCCCCTGATTCAGCAAACACTGCAACAACGGTGCTAGATGCTGAGCTTGATGTAGACAAGCAGAAGCTTGCGTTGCCACTGGAAAATGCGGTGCTAGACCACTGCAACACGCCTTCGACTATAGAGAAGCCGCTGTCGACAGGGCCAAGACCAGTGCTCCCAACTGGCCCAATGAGTGGCTGGTAGGAGACACTTTCTGGATCGGCTGTGACCAACTGGCCACCGGAATACAGTTGGTCGCCAACGAGGGAAAAGAGTGCAGCCTCTTGACACGGGTGGTTTGTGGTGGCTGATGTGGTGACATACACTTCAGAGGTGATCGCCTGTCTCTTCTGAAATCGTTGGCGCCGGGTGATGGTAGAAGAGGCGGCGCTTAGCTGTACTTGCAGCAGGAAAGGACCAGGCGCCGGTCTGTCAAAGTTTTAGCTATTTTGTGCAGAAATCTCCTATGCAACATGCATCTCAAGATGGCGAAAAGACATACGGTGACGATCCACCAAAGGACAGGCTACTTCTGGAAGGCATCAACGCGGGTCCTGCTGGAAAGGACCTAACGCCACTGAGGAGGAAGAGGAGGGAGTCAAGTACGCCCATGACTGAAGGAAGAGGTTGGGCTGGGTATGCGATTGTGGTGGACCAGAGGCCGGAGATTAACCCGAGATGGATAAAAACAGGACAGTCTAAAAGAAAGAGTACGATTGATTCAAGGAGCTGAAAAAAAAGACAAGCAGATACTGAACAAAACCGTGAACGAAGAATAAGAATGCCAAAGCTTATGTACAGGCCGCATTTCGTTTACATCGCTCGTTTGTTGTATACTGCAGATATACCCCTTATTTGACGAGACTTGGGAACGCGTCCGCACGCGGCACGTTCCAGCACCGCAATGCAAGCTGCATTTCCCAAAGATATGTCTTCAATGTTGCCAAGGCTACCATGAGAGGACGAAGGGAGCGAGGACGCGTGGTTAAGGAATGCCCGACACGGTGACATTTCGACGAATGCATCCAGTGTGGAAGTCGAAGGATCATGGAACATGCAGTGTCCGAAATCATACGTCACGGCCGGTGGAATGCAAATATACTCACAGGTTCCTGAAAGGGCGTTCAAAGGGGAAGGAATATCATGCATCGGCAAGAGTTTTTCCGAATGTCGTTCCCTGGCATGCGTTTGAGACGGAAAGAGGAAGCGGCGACGTCGATCGAGCGAGAAATGAGGAAAACAGGAGACAAAGAAGTTGGTAAATTAAAAAAGGCCAGGTGATGAGGGAGAACTGTCTCATAAAACATTGTAGGCCTTCCGGCTATTGACAGGAAACGGGCGTGTTTGTCACGGAGGGAGGCTGCGGTAGTTTGTCGCTCATTGTCTGGAGAGGGAGTTTGTCGCTCATTATCTGGAGAGAGTGGATATCGTGTCTTAGGATTTTGGGGTTGTTTCACCCTTTCTTATTTCTAGGGCTCCTACATTTCCAGCGCTGCTTTTGTTTTTCTTTCCCCCCTCTTTTCGTCTCCGTCAGTGCTCACTTTACGCTCCGTAGAGGAATGTGGGCGTCGTCTTGGCTGTTTTTGGTGCAGATCTGCCACGTCTTGTCTTGGGATCAACGGGCGGAAAAGGAAAAGATGAACAGGAGAAACAGCGGGGACAGCAGAAAAAAAAGGAAATGCCCGTTCTTGCCGTAATTCCGATGAGCACTGTCAATTCATTGATGAGAAAAAACCACTGTGGCTGGGCCTCCCATCCGAAAGATCTACTCACCGGTCTTTATAAATAAACGCCAGTTTCTAGTCTTTAAAGCTTTGGTTTATTGGTCCGGTTACCTATTGAATGAGTGAGCTTCTTTCACAAGCGCCCAAGGTCAATGTCATCTCCCTTGTCAGGAAAACTTCTTCTGCAATGGCCGCCCTTTCTCTCCCAAGTGGGTTCCTAGCTGCCGCTCGTTCCGGGATAGTCCATTGAAAGATCGCCACCGACCGTTGCCGTTCCGTCAGTCATGAACTTTACATGGATAGCCCCATTCTCTGGAATGAGGAGTGCATCGTCCTTGCATGTCGGCGCACTGAAAGTGACTTCTTGCTCCGTCTCCGCTGCTGGGTGCAAGTGATACTGGCTGACTAACCCAAATTCGCGTGATACGGTATTGGACCAGAAGAGAGCCTTTGTACAGTTCAATATCACCAGAATCAGACTGCATAAACTGGCTATGGATGTTTAGGAAAAACACAGCTTGTAAAGACACCAGTCCAAATTCTTAACAGGAGGTCGCACTCCGTGTATCCTCAACTCCTTTGTCCTTCTGCAGCAGTTCCGGAACCATTCATGCAGTGTCGAAGCGTAAACCTCCGACTTCGCTGATCTCTGCAGCTTCTCGGTTAGCAGACTCCGCCTGCTGCATTGTTTGTAGCTCGCTTTGGCGGCTCGGTAAGCAATCGTCAGTACGAGAGATTAGTATTTGAGTTATTCAGACATCCAGCATAACACGCCGTCCTCTCGTGGCGCCGGGGCCTAGAATGGAAACCACTGCTTTGTTCGTGCAGATCGGCTCCTGTGTACGCCTCTGCCATGCCTTCTTGTCCGTTCTTCTCCTAACATTCGCTCTGTGGGTGTGTTATTCATGCCAGTCAATGCAGGGCAATTAAGACATCTTCCTGTAGCCATCATGCATTTGAAATACAATGCGCTAGATGTGATCTGCACCTATCATTGCTTGATTGAATAGTATTATTCGTCGTTCGATGTCTCGTAAGCTGAGTGACTGGATTGGATAAACGAGAGGGAAGGAGAGAGCTGACCAGAAAATGCATATATAAGCTTGGCGAGACGCCCGTTTTTGAACAAGAAAAAAGAGAAAGAAGCCACCCATCTCAATTCTTTCACAGTTTCCTGAACCCTTTTCAAAGCTCTTTCAGCCTTTCCAAAAAAACCTTTTTACAACACCAAATCTTCATTCCCCATTTTAAAAATGATGTTCCAACAGACCGTTTTTGGCCTTGCTGCCGCTGCCCTGATGGGGCTGATCCTTCCCACGGCTGCCTTCACTACTCCCTGCGAGTACCAAAACTACAAGTGTGGCAACACTCTGTTTGCTACTGACGGTAAGATCTTTAAACTTTTTTGCAATGTCTTACGGTCCCTCCCCATTCTTTGGACTTTGTTTCGACGTGCTGATTTTTCCAGGCTACAACATCACTGAATTCGAAACTGCCGTCAATGCCACCGGCACCATCCCGCCCCTGGCTGACAGCCAGCTGCTCAATGTGCTCTATCGCTGCATCAACGTTGAGGGAGGACTGGTGGGCAACTCGTATTGCATTTCTGGCTGCATCACCATGGGTGTTCTTGAAAACGACCAGTGCGCCATGTAATGCCATACGGAGTGAAGACAGCCCCTTGCAAGGACCTTTACATTCTTTCGTTCTCTGGGCCTCAGGGTTCTAGATTGTGCCGTGAAGGCATGTGTGGCAGTCTTGTTTTATATAGCTTTACCGTCCTGCCCTTCCCTGAGCAAATAGGGAAGACGAGATTTGGTTCTTCACGGAACACACGGTTTATGGTGTCTGAAAACCTTAGAAGAACAGCTACGAGATAAATACGACATGTTCTTACTATGCATTTGGCCTCGTAGAACAACTCGTAATAACAGTCCTCGACGTCAGTCTTTGCACCACTCGGTGCCGGCAGGAACCTACCAAGCTGACTATTTGCCGGTGCTTTGTTCCATCTGATGTTTTGGGTTATGATTGGAGATAAATAAAGGTGCGCATAGTGCGCAAAGCCAAGCGGACGGTTCCGTATCTGCACTCTCCGAGCAAAAGCCGACAGTCATTATCACCAACTGAGGTGGCCATGCTACAAAAGTCCGACATCCCAACAGTCCGTCTCAGTAATGCTCGCTGACAGTCAAAATAGAAAAGTACAAGCATGATGGAGGTTGCAAAATACCGGCTCTCACCAACAGCACTCAATACCAACTCGCCGTGACTACTGCTGCACCACAAAAACGTGCTGAGCAAGGGAACTGGCAGCAAGGCCTGGGATAGGTTTACCGGCAGCAGCTGGGATTTCTGTGGTTGTACCGTTATGGCCAGCTGGACTCGCATTTTCATTCCTGTGTCCACGAGTGCATGGCCGTCCTCTCGGGCACAGCAACGACTTGATTCGGCAGTGGCGACATGTCTGAGTACCTCGACGATAACACGGCCGGATCAGCCTTTGAAGCCGATGGACCGTAGATTGAGGCTAATTCGGGCGATGTCTTTATCATCGCAGCTGGCCTTGCTCACAAGACACACAACGCCCGGCCAGAGAGTGCGTTCCAGCTGCTCTCCCCCGGATGCGGACGCGGTATCGAAGCCGGGAACCAAAGAAAGGCTTCTGGCCGGTCTGCCACCAACAGGCTTTGCCATGATCGGCGCTTATCCGCAAGGCAGTGAGTGGGATGCGCTCCGGAGCGGCGGAAACTTTGTGGAGGTCTGGAGGGTACCAAAGCCGGAGAGAGACCCCGTGTTCGGGAAGACAGAGCAAGAAGTGTGCAGTACCTGGACTCGTCAATCCTACTGAAACTGGCATAACCGCCCCGGCCCTGTTTTGGTAGCAAGAAACGGACTTCCTTTCCTCAGTCGATGGGTAAAACTAAATTGCATGATGATTTCTAATCGGATCCTAGGCGACCAAACTCGCCAATCTGTAAAGAAAGGTTGGGTGCTAAAATACATAACAGATCAGCAGCCATTTCTGTTGGACAACCGTGCCAACACTTACATTCTGGGTACTTGTTGTAAGTTTTAGCGGTTCAGTTGGAATGGCCCAGTGTAAACAGACGTTTGTTTGACTCCAGCCCATCCCCAAACGTCTGGCTGCAACAAAGAATTGAGGGGCATCGAATAAGGATCTTCCACCGTGCACGATTTAAAGGCTTGTACCAGTTTACGTCACCTCGTCTGACATACAATAACACATCATTTAAGCCCATCTCGTTTGTGAGTTTCTATGTTGAGCAACAGCCCGTTTGACTGCCTTGCTCACCATGAAATTCCTCGCACAAGTCGGCGCTCTGCTGAGTTTGGTCCATCTTTGTTGGGCCCAGGACGTGGAGGTCGATGTGGCCATTATTGGCGGAGGTGCCAGTGGTTCCTACGCTGCCGTCCGTCTGCGGGAAGACTTGAACAAGACCGTTTTGGTGATCGAGAAAGCAGGCAAGCTTGTGAGTTGCTCGATCCTGAGCCGTGCTCCTTTCTGGCTGACACAAGTCCGCTCACGAGGGCGGCCATGCAAACGCGTATCAACCTGCCGCCGGGCGTCCTGTCGACTACGGCGTGCAGGCATATCTGAACCGCAAGACGACCATTGCGTTCTTCCAGCGTTTCAATGTCGGGCTCATCGACCCGACTCTGGCGAGCGACATCGAGCTCTTGCTCCTGACCAAGAACGTCGACTTTAGCACAGGACTGCCGGTGGACGTCAGCTACGGCCCTGTCGATCTTGCGGGAATCCCCTTTGCCTTTCTAAAGTACACTGCCTATGCCATCAAGTATCAGGCCTGGTTTGCCAACGGCTACTTCCAGACGGGCGACGTGCCCGATGACCTACTGCTCTCCTTTGGCGATTTCCTGGCAAAGCACAAGCTCGGCGGGTCCCTCGGGATACTGCGCAACCTCCTGTGGCTGTCGGATGCGCTGGACACGCCGACCTGGTTCGTCATGGCCGTGGTGGGATTGCCTCAGATCCAAGCCTTTGGCCTCGGCTTGATCGGGCCATCTTTCAAGTGGCCCGCGACATACTCGGCCGAGACGCTGTACGAGCGCGTTCTCGATCTCCTCGGGGACGACGTGCTGCTAGGGAGTACAGTCGTGTCCAGCCAGCGCTCCGACAGCGGCGTCGAGCTGACGGTGCAGACACCATCTGGACAGACGACGGTCAAGGCCAAGAAGCTGCTCATCGCGGCGACCCCGTCACCCGACAACATTGGGGGCTGGGACCTCGACGACAACGAGGCGCTGCTCTTTGGCAAGTTCTCATGGGAAACGCTGTTTGTGGGCGTCGTACAAAACACCGGCTTTCCTTCCCATGCGACAGGCATCCGCAACGCACCCAACGATCCGTCCCGATACTATCTTCCCCACGGCAGCTTCACCGATGCCTATGCAAAGGCCGACACGGGCACCGGGGCAGATCTGTGGACCAGCCGCGTCCTTGGGGTTGCCGGCCTCAGCGCCGGCGAGGCCCAGACAATGATCATCCAATCCCTGACCCAGATGGGCGAGGCTGGCACGTATGATATTGCTTCGCCCTCGCTCGTTGCCTTTACCGATCATGGTGCCAACGCCCCCAAGGTCTCTGCTGCAGACCTCAGGGATGGCTTTTACAACAAGCTCTACGCCCTCCAAGGCCAGCGGAATACGTACTGGACAGGCCTTGCCTGGGCGCCTGATTACTCGTCGATTCTATGGGATTTCACCGAGACGCTGTTTCCTGGCATCATCCACGGCATTTGATACACTCCTGCAAGCGGCTGCGGCAAGGGGCCCTGGTTCTAGTTTATGAGAGGACGAGTACAAATATAGAAGGGGGAGGAATAAATGCGTCCCATACCTCAAACATGACTTATAGTACAAAAGCGATATTGCCGCCTTAGACAGGCTGAAGGATGCTTCGTTTCATGACATAAAGTCATCCCTTAATGTTGATTTCTTCAACGGTAACAACGTGAATGTTGCAGTCTTGGCTCGGTGTACACTCGCCGGTTTGATATCATGTTATGGTTATGGGGAGAGCTGACTATATACCCGGGCAGCGATAAGAAAACTGTAAGAGCCGTCGACCGAAAATGGTCTACTCACAGTCACTCGTGTATAGGATGCTTCTCCTCTCATGTTGAAACGGCGTGCGGACCCGAGTGATGTTGCGGTTCTCGACGTGCAGGACGAGTCCGTTGTCCTATTGTGGTATAAATTGAGATTCCGTACCATCACTGTAAACCAGGTTGGGCCATTGGCAATCCTCTCCCATCACACAGCCCGCCGACCAGGTGGTCCTGTCAATAGCCAAAAGTAATAAAAATATTTATGCCAGCTCGATAGAACTAGCAAGTGCCGTCCGCTCATGCACCATCAAAAATGCAAACCTGCATGAAGAAACGCCATGTTTTTATTGAGAACACGCAAAAGGCTTCTCGTCGAAGCGGGACGCGCAAACTAGGAAAGAAAAATACGATCGGCCGAGTATGTCGCGGGCCACTTGAAAAGCACGGTAAGATTCAATCAAGATCATGCGTGATGTCAACGATGCGGCCTCGGAACTTTAGACTTCCGGATCGGTCAAACGCCCACAACGCCATCTTGCCGCAGTAGACGTAGAAGCCGTGGATAGAAAGGTGGGCTGGCTGGTGGGCAAAAACGGCCCTAGCAGACCCATAGAGGCCCGGAAAACCGCTACGGCACGGGCCGTCAGCACGAAACTCGCCCACCGTAAGGGCGCTATCCCGCCCCCTTTTTGGCTGCTGCGACAGCACTGCCAACGTTCGGATGGACAGTATATATCTCGGTGCAGGCCGAATTCCACCCTGAGTTGATGGATGGCTTCTCGCCGTCTCAAATGAGGACATGTGCGCATTGCCATCATTGTACGCATACCGATGATTCTGAGGAGCGCTCGTGCGGCGACCCGTTGCCAGCCCAGTCTTTCTGGGCATTAAATTGCTTTAGATACACGACGCCACCGGCTATCAGATCAGGTCAACCGTTGGCTGTTATGCTGTTGGCTGTTGTGCTATCGGCCACAACTATGAATAACCCCCGATTCGGAGAAAGGTGTGTTCTAGAGGCCGTACTAGACCCATGGGCTTGGTACGTATCAGATATCGACAAAACAACTTCCACAGGCCCTGGGTATTCTCTGTGATTCATTACCGCTACTGGGTTGATGTCCTCCTCTTCAGAAACCTCGGGGCACACCGGCCCGTTCAATGAATGACGCCCTGCTATAATCCATATTCATGAAATGCTCTCTGCAGACTTCCTCAGCAACGGGAATGGCCTCGGCGAACCATCCATCGCGTGTGTGCTCCGCCATCATCCTATTTTCCACCAAGGGCGTGCTAAAAACCGTTGACTCCCCTTCCAGCCAAGATCGTAAGGCATCCATGGAAAAGTTGTCTGAAATCCAACGATCCCCATCCTTGATTCTCCGATATGTGAGGAGCTCGACCTGAATGGTCGCCCAGAGAAGCCCGAGTTTGACATTATTCTCCGAGTCTTCCATCTCCCACAATCGAAGGGTGTTAAGCATGCAAAGCCATCCTGTTTGGCAATCTTTACTCCAACCGCTCGTTAGGTTTACTGGTACCGCCTCCATCAAATCGGAGGCACTAAAATCGCGATGATGGCACGTCCCAGTGCTTTCCACTCCGAGAATGTCGTTGACTGATATGGGGACCTCGAGAGAAGCATCATCTCCTAACTTGAGCAAGCAGACAAGAAGGGCCAGCGCTCCGAATAGCGTTTCGCCGGGCCTTCCTTTGTGCGCAAGATAGAATGCCACTACAACAAGGGCGTGAAGCGGTCCGAGCTCCATTTTGAGTCCGCAATTATTGCAGCGCCGAAGAAACAACCCGCTATAGTGACCCCGAAACCATGTCAAGTTGAGGCAGATTGCAGCATGGCAAATAGCTTGGGCGGAAGTGTGACAAAAGGGGTGTTTCCATTCAGTGGGAATGCGTGCGTAGCCACTCTGGAAAAGCTTGCGCACAGCCGGAGTATCGGCGTCCCATCTGCCGCAGATATCCTTGTCTTCTCCTGGATATCTGTTTGTATCACGAAAGCCAATACTGACGTGCTCGGGAGGGACACTCGTGTGCGAGCGCAGAACCGATATCATAAGGGAATCTAGAACCGTGTGCCCTAGGTTGTCGATACCAGTGCGGTCCAAATAAGTACGACGTGACAGCTCGTTGAAGACTGCGCAGCATGTAGTACCACCATCCAGATGAGCGGCCGCAAGATGATAGGGGTTGGTTTGTAAGTGTTTGGTCTTCTCAGATTCGGCCTCGTCGTCATCTCGGTAATCGTCTTCCAAGAGAGTCCGCAGCAGCCGAACATTTCCCGCCATGATTGCAATTCTGAAGGCCTCTATCCGTAGTACACTCGGGTCCTTTTTCAAAGATTGCGAGATCAATGGGAGGGAGACAGGCAAGTCCTCCGGTTGCGTAGTAGCGAAGTTGCCTTGCGACATGGAAGCTTCCAATGATTGTGGGAACGATATATGTTGCCCTCTCCATTCTGGCCACGACGATGGATCCTGCAGGTCAAATTCGTCTTGCTCATCGACCATTGGGTCGGCGACTTCTTCGTATTCCATATCCGGAACATGAATCGCCCACCGACAAAGTTGAGTGGGCGGCTCGATTGCGTCCGGTCGGCCGTAAATGCCGGACGGGCTCATGCCTACTGCGAGCGGAGGAGAATTGGCGGTGGTCCAGTCGTCGAGCGTCATAGCAGCTACCATGCCAACAGTCCAAGTCTTGGGGCCCCTGCCCCAGTACTTTGCCGTAATGAAGGAGTGCATGTAAAAGTCGTGAAAAAAATCATTGAGCAAGCTTCCATTGGTCAGCCACAGGTCTGGGGGATGAGAGAGTACCGTGGATCTCTTACAGGCGATCGTCCGGTCCACATTCTGCGAAAAGCTCCCCTATGCGGCCTTGCATGAGGAGGCTCGACCGGGTTTGAAGCATCTTTTGACTGACCAACTGCATGGTCGGCGTCGGCGCCGACTGCCCAGTCATCGCTCCAGGGCTATGGATATGTATGTAAGGTGGCGTCGTTGCTGCCTCTCCAAAAGGCGAGGGCTGCCCCGGGTACTGCGAACGAGACGCGGCTAATGCCCTGTAGGGGAGATTCCACGACGAGAGGCTGATCGCACCGAGCCTGTCAGTCTTGTTCGTGTCGCTGGTAGACAAAAATACTCACACTCCCGGAACGACCGTCTCCACCTTGTAGTGACGTATTTGGTCGTGCAGGTATCTCTTCAGTTGCTTCTTGTCGGCTGGCTTGTCCGTGCCTTGACTGAGGGTCACATTCACGGTGCTCGCCCCAGCACGAGCCCGTTTGCCTAGGGCGCTCGCGATTTCGTTCTTCTCACCAGTGAGAGTTCGCTTGCGAAGACCCCACTGGCGGAACTTGTTCGGGTACTCGTCCTCTCTTATTGGACGGGAAATGTCAGTCTATCTGCCTTCAGTAATCCCGGTACTCTAGGTTCTCGCGCGGCGTGGAAGGAGTATTGTGCCTCCATGTGGCTGACAAGCTGGCGTCTAGTCATTGCCTCTCCCCCTGGGCAAGTAGGGCCCATGTAGAGCTGCGTAATGACAGGCTTGCGAGCTTCCCAGCAGTCTTTGTGTGGAAGATGAAGAAACTTGTCCTCGGAGAGAGGCAGCACACTTTCAGAGTCCATGTTGACGCACTGGTGATGTTGTATGGATGATGGATGATGGGGTGGTTCTTGGGATGGTGTACTTCCTTAAGGAAACGACCTTGTGAGGCGAAACGGCTGCTTTAATACCCCATTCTCACCGCCACAAGGCAGTCAAAACAAGGCGACCGCCAAGCCGTATTATGCAACCCGCAAGGAAAGGCTGAAGAGGTAAAGTGGATAATATTATTACTACAAAACATCACCAGCCAATTATAGGATTGCGGCTCGCGTACTGTCGGACTGTGGATACCTGGGATATCAGGCATCCATACATCTAGGGCTAGACCTACGAGTAGTGATGGCGCCAGACTGCGCACAACGCAGTTTGGCCACCATCAACAATATACTTCACGAATACAATCACCAGATCTTCACAAAGGCCTTGCCTTCGCTAGATTGCGCCTGATCAGACTTGCGCAGCATCCCCTGGATCCCTGCCAAGGTCTCTCCTTGTACAGCCCCTTAGAGAGCAGTCCTCATTAATGGGACTGTCGGGCTAGCACTAGGAGCGCGCATAGAGTGAACGCCACAGCCACCTTTTCACGTGATCCGAGGGGGATAACAGATTTCCTCTCCCAGCTAGTGGGAGGGGCTGCTTCTAGAGAATACGAGATTCTTTTCCCAGCACGTCTCCCACCTGCGTGCGTCACGTACGCACCCATTACGAGTACTCCCTCACGCCACCCCCACAGGTCTGCTAATCTTGGCACACGCCCGAAGGAAGAGCGAGCAAGGAACAGGACTGCCAATCAACAATCAGCAGAATTGGGCAAACGGGATTTATAGACAGCACTGGGGGTGAGCGCAGAAGTGCGCAGTTCAGATGAAAATGAAAAATGAATCAGCCGTTAAAGTCGTGAATTGTTAGCCAGCTGGTGCAGCCTAAGATACGGGGTTGCCGGGCTTCGCATGACAGGGCAGCGTCGACGAGCTTGGGAGCGCCTTTCCTAGCTTGTCAACGCCGGGCTTTAATGCGGCCCGGGGATGGTGTGAACGTTTCAAAAAGTAGTGGGCCAATCAATAGGCTGAATTACCTCTTTGTGGGCCTTACAAAAGGACAGCGGCCAATTAACAGCTGAACAAGCAATTCCAGCGCACGTGTGATAGTCAGACTAGCTTCTTCAAATGCACATTCATTACTCCCATTTATGTACCGTTGTACGACGTACTAGAGAACAAAAGATGGCCAACCAATAGCAGCGTACTTCTATAGACGGCCGGTATGCTCGTGCGTACCTTTTGGGCTCGGCCGGTGTCCATGAACTGTACACTCTACAAGCAAGCAAACGGTAGCCAGCTTGGCTTTGAGCACTCGATAATGTATAAAGTACAAAAAGAAACAAGACGAATGACCTGGGGCTCCATCTTACAACGACTCAAAGTGTGTCAACCGAGTGCCCTACTTCCTTGCATGGCTTCCTCGTCTTCTGCCAGCCCTTGAGCATAAAAGGCAGTCTTTCCCTCTGCTAAACTCCCCTCTCCTCCAACCTTCCTGTCCCGCCACCTTCCAAGTTTCCCTCTTTCTGTGCACGATCTCAACAGCACCAGAAGCTGTGCTATTTGTTCACTTTTCTACCTTATACTGCCACACAATCAAATGTTGTCATTCCAACACTCTCGCTCTCCCATACATACTAGGATTTGGAACATACATCCACAATGCCTGAAGAGTACGTGCCGTTCATTCATCAGCTGCACCAGATCCTTCAATAATGGTCTCTCAACTCGCCATCATTCTTGACTACACACTCCTGCTTGTTCCCCTCTTCCCAAGGCATACTAGCTATGAGTCTATGACTGGGTATACCCCACACGCCTCTCATTTATCTTCACCTACTCTTAGGACTGCTAGGATCCATTGGCCAAGTACTGATATTACATGACAGAAGCACCCCGGAGAATTGGAGTACAGCCGCAAGGAGCGGGTCTCCGAAGCCCGCCGAGGGCCATCCACCCCAGCCCAACGACTCGGAACATGGAAGTACACATACGAAGGAAGAAAGAATGAGAGCCATGGAGGAGGATCTCTTTGGTGTCGGCGCACAGTTTGGACCTCAGGGGTAGGATGGGTCGTATAAATCAAGATTATACTTCCATCAGGTCGCTGTTGTGTAGTGGTTACTTCGCTAGTGCCTTGATAATACATTCGTCTACATGTAACCCTTACCTGGACGGGCGTAGGGTGCCTGACATAAATGCACTTTGGTGAAACCTTCAAGCTCAAAGATCCTCTTTCCTTTTTGCCGTTCCTCTATATAATAGAATCGTGGAGACATGGGGTATGAGGCTATTCAACTGTCTCTATTCTACGCCGAGTATATATTGCCTTGTTAGGTTCATATTCAACGCAAACAGTGCCGGTCTTACAGTGTAGATAAATAAGCAAGGAGTCTAGCATGTGCATCTATATTATGCCTGCTTCCGAACCTGTCGAAGCGCGACTACTCGTAGATCTCCGGCGCAAAACATTCCAGTCGCACCTGGCTAGGCCCTCCCGTGTCTAGTCCAGTCTTCCTTCTTAGTCATATGGCTCGTCCGAGACCGTGGCTGGCTTGGCCACTATTGGGCAACCCCATCTTTGAACGCAATGGTATACAGCAGGAGATACGCACTACTCTGACACTTAAATCGGGATATATATAAATGGCCCCCTTCGCCCCCAAACCGGAAAAAAAAAAAGCTAGGCTTCCGCATGCCCGTCATTCAACAGCAGCTCCAGCACAATCTGCATGCCGGCGGCCTCGGGGTGGGCCATGCAGATCTTGACGGTCCCGTTGGCGTCCTGGCCGGCGGCCTCGGTCGGCCGCGCGGTGGCCGAGGCATTGTCGCCGCCCGTCGGCCCCCTAAAGCCAAAGTCGAGACAGCGCACGTCGATGCCGGCAATGATCTGGCGCAGGCGGCCGTTTTCGGCGTTGCGCACCTCGACATAGTCCTCGTTGAAGAGCAGCAGGTACTGGCCAAACATGGTGGCGGCCCGGGCCTTTTTCTGCTTGCCCGAGTACTCCATGATGAGCGTGCGCGACACCTCGCCGTGCTTGTCCGTGTACACGGCACAGTCCTCGTAGGCCAGCAGGAACTCCTGGTCGTTGAGCCGGAACATGCCCAGCGGCCGCTGGTCGCGCAGCCGCGCAGCAATGTTGGCAATGGCCGGCATGGCCAGGTCGCACGGCACCGACATGGGCTGCTTGCGGTCCAGCGTCAGCAGCTCGATGCCCTTGGCCGTCGACACGGCCACGTAGGACTGGAACAGGTTGAGCGAGAAGCACTCGGTCGGCAGGTAGAACTCGTCAAAGTCGCGAAACGACTCCGTGGCGCCGCCGGCCGCTGCGGCGCCGCGTCGGCCGCCAAAGAAGCGGCTCTTCTTCTCCGACGCCTTTTGGAACACGGGCTCGAGCACGCGGAACGTGTTGTGCATGCCCTCCTTGCGCTTGTAGAACAGCAGCGTGCGCTCCTTCATGCGGGCGGTGGCGAAGAAGCTGACGTCCTTGGCCAGCCGCTGGGGCGCGTGGCGGGGGCTGTCGTGCAGCGGCGCGGGAAAGGTCGACACGGGCGCGATGATGTCGAGGGGGTAGGAGATGAGCGACTTGTCGGCGATGATGAGGCAGATGGAGAACTCTTCGAGGACGGTGATCTGCGTGACCTTGCTGATCTGGACAGTCTGGGCGGTGGGAGTTAGGGAGGGAGAGATGACGGATAGAAGAGATAAGGAGAGAAGAAAAAAGAAAAGAAAAGAAAAAGAAAAGAAAAGAAAAGAAAAGAAAAGAAAAAGAAAAAGAAAATGAAAATGAAAATGAAAATGAAAATGAAAATGAAAATGAAAATGAAAAGAAAAGAAATGAAATGAAAAAAAAATGAAAATGAAAAAAAAAACTCACCCTCGTCCACCCTCGCGCGTTCGCCGCCTCGGAAATGTACACGCCAAAATCGGTGCCGACGGCCACAATGGCCTTGCCGCCGGCGCTGAAACCGGTGGCGCAGTTGACGGTGGCGCGACAGACGGGCGGCGGGGCGCGGCCGGTGCCGCACTCGCGCTCGAGATCGCGAATGGCGCGGTCGAGCGGCGTGCCGCGGATGGCGACGCCCGGCATCTTGCCGGCGGCGGTGATGGAGTCGTAGGCAAAGCCACTGTCGGACATGACGCGCAGCCGGAAGGGCTCGGCGTTCTGCTCGGCCAGCGCGCGGGCGTGGCGCGTCTTGGCCTCGATGATCTTGCTGCACCAGTCCTGGCGGCTCTGCGGCGTGGTGGTGTAGAGCGTGTAGATCTCGTGGCCCAGGTGCTTGACCCGGAAGGGGTACAGCGTCCGGCCCTCCTCGGCTGGCGTGGCCGGGCCCAGCCGTCCCAGCGAGTTGAGCGACGCGCTCGTCGAGGCGTGGTCCAGCTCCGGGCGTCCGCCCGCCCCCGGCCCGGCGCGGTTCAGCTTCGTGTCCGACGCCGACGCCACCGTCGACCGCGTCAGCGGCGTGGCCAGGCCCTTTTGCTTGGCAATCGGGTCGTCGTTCATGCTCTCGAGGAGCAGCAGCGGCATCGGGATGGGCTGCCTGTCAGTCTCTCCGCTCGTCACGCTCGCGTCGCAGGTCTCGCAGGTCTCGCAGGTCGCTCGTGACTCACCTCCTTGGACACGTCGTACTTCTTGTCCCCCCGCCCGTCCTTGCCCCCAATCAGCTTGGTCAGGATAAAGTAGTGGTCGAACAGCAGCGCGTGCGTGTCCACCCAGCGCACCCCCTTGGACCCCATCCGCTGCAGGTCGCCCTGCATCAGCAGCTCCCGCCCCAGGTGGTCCAGGTTCAGCACCGTCTGCGACCCCGGCCGGAACACCAGCTGCTTCTGCAGCTCCTGCAGCGACACCTTCTTGCCCATCTCGTCCACCAGCCGGTCGCACTCCTTGGTCACCGCGCGGATCTCCTCGATCGCCCGCACCAGGTTCGCCTTCTCCTCGCTGTCCTGCAGCGTGTTCTTGAGCACCGTGCTGAGCAGCAGCGAGTAGCGCTGCAGCCGCGTGATGGGCGCCTTGAGGAACGTGTCCCAGCCCAGCCGGTCGGACCGCTTGTGGCTGCGCACGTGCTCCAGAAACTGCCGGAACAGCACGTTGCGGGCGGCCTCGCGACGGACGGTGAACGAGGCGGTCGGGTAGGCGGTCGAGTAGCCAATGTACTCGTCCTTGGCCTTGCGGATCCACTCGCGGAAGATGTCGCTGAAGCCCGTGATCCACGGGCCCTGCTCGTTCTGGCGGTACTTGAGCGGCGCCAGCAGGTGGTCCTTGTTGACCCGCTGCATCGACTCGACCTTGCCAAAGACCGTGTCGACAAAGCGCCCCAGCCGGCCCTCGGGGATGATGGGCGGCTGCCAGTGGGCCAGCTGCTTCTTGTACAGCACGCACAGCACGTCCAGCTGGTTGTTGAACTCCTCCTCGCTCGTCACGATCTCGTGCAGCACGTTCTGCCGCTCGACCTCCTTGCGCGGCTTGCCCACCATGGTCTCCTTGCTGATCTTGTAGAACGTGACCCAGTCCTCCTTCTTGGTCAGCTCCTCCGCCATCAGCCCGTTGAGGTCCGCCTTGCGCAGCGTCCGCGTGCAGTAGTGCGAGTAGCACCGGCCCGTCGTCTCGTGCTCGTGCTCGCGCGGCGCGTAGCATCCCGACCCCGTCAGCTGCCACAGCACGCCGCTGATCGCGCCCGGCCCGAACTTGACCCACTCCTCCTCGGGGATGAGCAGTCCGGCCGCCGTCATCGAGTCGGCCACCATGGCCGCCAGCGTCTCCGCGTCGGCCACGTTCATCGTCGGCACCTTGGTCGTGAACAGCACCACCAGTCCCTCCTCGATCGTCTTGCGCTTGAGGTCCGGCTCGCCGTCCGCCATCTCGCGGACCCACGCGGCCAGGCTGCTCAGCGCCCACGGCTCCGCGCACCGCCGCACCTCGGCCGCCGTCAGCTTGGACGGCACGAACTTGCGCCGCCGCCCGGTCGGCAGCGTGATCACGTCGTACGGCAGCGTCGGCGTGGCCGCCGCGTCGTAGTTTGCGTACGGCACGCCCTGCTGCGTCGCCAGCTGCCGCTGCGCCTTGCGCCGCTCGTCCGTCGCGTCCGTCCGCGACCGGCCCGGGATCTGCACCGTCGGCGTGGTGCTGTGGCTGGACATGGATGTCGACCGCTCCACCTGCAGCAGCTGTTGTTCGCGTTCTTGCTGCGCGTAGTACGCCGACGACCGCGAATCCACGCTGAGCGACGTCGCGTGCTGCTGGTACGACAGTCGCGTCGACGCGTGTCGCGCCGAGAGCAGGTCGTTGGTGCTGCTGCTGCTGCCGCCGCCCATCGGAGCGGCGGGCGGCGGCGGCGGCGGCAGCGGGCGGTTGCCGATGCCCGGGTGGTAGAACATGTCGGGGTAGTCCTCCTTGGGCGGCGACTCGCTGCCGCTGCGGGCCGAGTGCACCGACACGTGCTCGTCGCCCTCGTCGAAGCTGAGCCGGTGCACGGCCGGCGCCTGGAGCCCGCCGGTGCCGTCGTAGTCCATGTTGGCGTCGGCAAAGGGCGTGTAGCCCGACGACTCGGCGTCGTACGGGCGCGGCGTCGTCGACGTGGGCGGCAGGCCCAGGCCCTCGGGCCCCGGCGAGCCGTAGGCCAGGCTGCCCGCATAGCCGCCGCTGAAGAGGCCGAGGTCCATGCCGACAAACTCGGAGTCGCTGGCCGTGTGCTGGTCGGACGGCGTCGGCACCCGCGGCATCTGGATCGACGGCATGGCCTGCTGCTGCTGCTGCGGGTCGGCATAGCCGTAGGCGCCCGAGGCGAAGCCGCCGGCGCTCACCACGCTCGTGGCCGAGGTCATGGACGCGCCGCTGATGCTGAACCGCTGGTCCTCCAGGTCGGCCTGCTGCATCGCGTACACGCCGTAGAGACCCTCCTCGTCGCTGTCCTCCTCCAGGCGGTTCGTAGGCGCCGTGGACGCCGTGGACGCCATCCGGCTGACGGAGGAGGCGGCGGCGGACCACTGACCCAGGGTGCTCGGCTGGGTCGACGCCTGCGAGCCATGTCGCAGCAGATCGGCCCCAGACGTGTCGCCGTTGCGTGACGGGGCGGGCCGCGTCGTGCCGTTGGTGAAGCCCAGGTCGGCCTCGATCTCGTCATAGAGACTGTCCTGTCGGCCCTGCTCGTCGGGTCCCCCAGACGAGCGCGGCCAGTCGGGCTCTTCGGCGACGTCGTCCATCATCAGGGGGCGGTTCGGAAGCGGCGCGTTGGTCGGGTGTCGCTGCAGGCTGCCCGGCGACGGGCTGTGGACGGGCGGAGAGGAGGGCGAGTGTCCGTAGGTCGGGTAGGGCGCCTGGGTCGACATGGCGGCCGGGATGGCGGTCGGGGCAGCCGAGGACAGGCTGCTCTCGACGGGGGGGAAGTACGAGTTGCTGCCGTACTGCGCGTCGTTGTAGTGCGTGCCCGAGGTGTAGTGCTGCTGCTGCTGCTGGATGTACATGTGCGGCGACGGCGGCACCGGCGACTGCTGCGGCTGCTGGGTCGGCGGCGGGCTGTAGGCAAAGACGGAAGACATGGAAGACGGCGGGGGGGCGGCGTGGGTGCTGGCGTAGCCGTTATGGCCGGCGTAGGTGGCGGTGCGCTGGGGCACGGGCGGCGTCGGGTTCGCATAGGCGGCCGGATTGTAGGCGGCCGGGGTGTAGCTCTGGGGCGAGGGCTGGAAGGACGACATGGAGGACATGGCCGGCGAGGCCGAAGCCATACGGCCCGAGACGTTGGGGCGATAGGGCAGCGACTGCGACTGCGACCGGGCAAACGCCTGGGGGTTGTAGCTGGTGGGCGGCGACTGGGCGGGGCTCTGGTACTGATGCTGGTAGCCAGACATGGCCGAGTTCGCGGGGGGGCCGCCGTAGGCCGTCGGCCGGGCCGGGACGGGGGGGAGGGCAGAGGGGGCGGCGGCGGCGGACGCGTTCTCGGACGCGCCGGAGAAGAACAGCTCGCTCTCGCTGCGGTAGGCCACGCTCGGCTGGGCGCGGGGCGCGTCGCCATAGGTGCCGTTGCTGCCGGCGGGGGCGGCCGGGGGACTGCGATCGTATTCGTCGTACGATGGATGCGACGGGTGTTGAGAGCCGACGGGATACTGGACCGGCGGCACGTGGCCGTACCGGCGCTGGTCGTCGCCGCGAAACGACATGTCGAGGAGAGATGGAAGCGAGCGAAAGGAGCGAGAGGAGCGAAAGGGGGGTGGTCGCGAGGCCGGTCGAGTCCGGAGAAGCCTAGACGAACGAGAGAGGGGCCGAGGCGAGGGGCAGAGACGACAGGGCGAACCAGAATGAAGCCGCTACTGTGGGCGGGTCATCCCGATGGCAGGCGGAGCGATGCCTGAGCCGTGATTCGAGTCGGCCGCGCAAAGACGAGGCAGAAGCCGGACGAAAAAAAAACCCAAAGAAAAGGTCGACTGCGGCAAAAGGGCGATGATTTGAAGGGGCGGAGACGGCAGGACTCGCAGGAATGCGAGGATGCGGCTGACGAGAGAAAGCACGGCCAAGCCACAGCCCCAGCGGTCGACAAGAGGCTCAGCAAGAGAAAAAAGAAAAAGAAAAAAAAAAGGGTGGACATCAACCCCTGTTGGAATTTTCGTGGCTGTTGCAGCAATCTGAGACGGATTGCTTTTTGGACCTTTTTTCGCTGCGTGGCATTCGCGGTCGGCCGTGGGTCCCCAAAAACAGAGGCGGAGAGTGGCTAGCCCGTTTTGAAGTTTGGCGGGATTCACAAGACGATGCTCTGCGTCGCCCGGCTCGCCCGTGGAAATGAATGGCGATGGCTGCGTGTCAGAGAGCCGTGGCGTTTTCCGGGGCGTTGTTGCTGTGGCCGTTCTCCGTGTTGGCCAGAACTCGAAACAACTCAGTTCGATCCTTCCTGTAGGAGTTCGCGACAGAATCACTCAGTTCTCGCCGGGCCAATGACAGCCCTCGACAGCCCCGCGCTCGGATGGCTGCCATAATTTCTGACTCATCCGCTCACTCATCCAACGGTCGGGGGAAATGGACAAGCATGTGGGCAACGGCACCGGCATTTAAATCCGAGCACGGGCAAAACGGTCGCAGCACAACCAAAACGCCCGCGACCGGCACTATCCTTTTCCGCTATAATTTGTAAGCACTGGGGGAGGGGGGGGGGAGGGGAAAGGACGCCGCGTTGGTATCAGTATGAGAGCAAGAGCTAGGGAATGACGCGACCGTCCACAGGAGCTCCAGCACAGTTTTTTTTTCGTGATGCGGGGCTGTTCCCGCCTGGAAGCTCTGAGAACCCCCGTCCCCCACCCACTCAGAGGCGATCTCGGATCTCCGATGTTCTGCCCTTCTTCCGTGCGAGTAAGTAATAGACCCTCCCCCCGCTGCTTCCGTCTGGCTAACTCCCCCTTCTCGCGCCTTCTCTCTCCCCTCTTCTCTCTCTCTCAGCACCACCAATTCCGCCTTTCCATTCCAACAAGTAAAAGCCAATCCACCCGAACAATCCATCAAAATGGTCAAAGCAGGTACGTTCTTGTTCCTTCTGCCGCTCGCCTCGCCTCCCCCACAGGTCCTGCCGAGCCAATTTTATGGGGTACCGTTCGGGTCCAGTGGCCGGCCTAGAGGCTCGAGTGAGCAAGTTTCGATCGGTTTGGACGCATCCATGACTGGCCGGCCACCTTGATGGTCCAGCCCGAAGTTGGTGGCGAGGCCGTCCATTGGTTGAGACAGGCCAGGAGGACGGAAGGGGGGCAGACAGGCACGGACGGGATCACCGCAGAAACACCCGCTAACTCGCCAGTTGCTGTCGTCCGGGGTGACTCCAAGGTGTCGGGCACCGTCATCTTTGAGCAGGTCTCCGAGTCGTCGCCCACGCGCATCACGTACGAGATCTCGGGCAACGACCCCAACGCGGCCCGTGGCTTCCACATCCACACCTTTGGTGACAACACCAACGGCTGCACCTCGGCCGGGCCTCACTGTTCGTGTCCCCTTGGGAATCTCTCTCCATCTCTCTTCTTCCAACAGCCCGCTGACCCTCCAGTCAACCCCTTTAGCAAGACCCACGGCGCGCCCACCGACGAGGTCCGCCACGTCGGTGACCTGGGCAACATCACCACCGACGCCCAGGGCCTCGCCAAGGGCTCGTTCGAGGACAAGCTCGTCCAGCTGATCGGCCCCAACAGCGTCGTCGGCCGCACCGTCGTCGTGCACGGCGGCACCGACGACCTCGGCAAGGGCGGCAACGAGGACAGCCTCAAGACGGGCAACGCGGGCCTCCGCCCGGCCTGCGGCGTCATTGGCATCTCGGCCTAAGCGGTCAGGCAGCAGCCGTTCCGCGGTGAAGGCGCAAGGAGAATTGGGCCCAGGACCATGTAGTCTTGCGTATTTCTACCAAAAATGACATGCAATCCGTCTTTCCGCCTACCAATGAAAGCTAGGCCGTGCAAGGACCCGACATTCGCTATTTCTCCGTGCTACAGAGGGGTAATAATACGAACAATTGGCCGCTTCAGGTGAGGGGCAGGGGAGCTCGTCCAGTGGCCTGTCTGCTAAACGAAACTAAAAGGGCCCAAAAGCCCAAAGCCCCAAAAGCCCCTTGCCGTACTCCGTAATAGACCGGCGGCTCCCCACATTGGCGTTTCGTGCCCTTTCCAGGACTGGGCATTAAAGCGTATTATTTGCTAGAGCACACCGCTGAGCACACGACGCTTTTGAATTCTGTCCTCAACTCTGGAAGCTTCGCCACAAGCTTCCCACCGCCTGTCCTCCTGCTTCTCGACCGCCCCGACCGTTCATCTTTACCGATTTGCCGTTTCGCTCTGTCTACGGCTCTTTTTGTCCTCTGTTGATCCTCCTGGCTTGCTCCCGTGTTTCTGGTTCCTCTACTAGGTAAGATGTGACTCCATCTGCCTTTTGCGCGGCCTCTCCATCGCACACCCGCACACCACACCACCTGTTAGGCTCCTCTGGTCCCGGGCTTTCATGACCAGACCCGGCATGCCACTGCGGTTGCAGCCGGCCTGGCTGGTGAGCCTGGTTTCGCACCAATGGCTCACCAAACACACATCGTCGTCATGGACAGCCAGCTAGAGCTTCCCTAGGATGGCAACTTGTCTCGGCCACACCTGCATGCAGTCTCTCTGTCGCCCCCTCCCCGCTGACCCCTCGCAGCCCGCCATGTCCAAGGTCTTCGTCGCCAACGTCAAGTCCGTGCTGAGTGGCGACACGCTCGTCCTCACCAGCCCCAACAACCCGACGCTCGAACGGACCTTTTCGCTCGCGTTTGTCAGCGCGCCCCGCCTCAGCAAGGACAACGAGGAGCCCTTTGCGTTCCAGTCGCGCGAGTACCTCCGCTCGCACATTCTCAGCAAGCAGGTCCAGTGCACCGTGCTCTACACGGTCCCGACCTCCCAGCGCGACTATGGCACCGTGCTCGTCAAGGACGGCCTCGAGCTGCCCGACGCCGCCGTCGGCGCCGGCTGGCTCAAGGTCCGCGAGGACGCCGGCAAGAAGGAGGAGTCTGACGAGGTAGCCCAGCGGCTGGACACGCTGCGCAGCCTCGAGGCCCAGGCCCGCACCGACGGCCGCGGCCTCTGGTCCGGCACCGGCGGCATCATCCACGTCCAGCACGACCTCGGCGGCCCTGGCTTTCTGACCGAGTGGAAGGGCAAGACGGTCGACGGCATCATCGAGCGCGTCTTCACCGGCGACCGCCTGCTCGTCCGCCTGCTGCTGTCCGACGAGAAGCACGCCCAGGTGGTCACGCTCCTGGCCGGCATCCGCACGCCCGCCACCGAGCGCGTCAACCAGGCCACCGGCGAGACCCAGCCCGGCGAGGAGTTTGGCAAGGAGGCACAGCGCTTTGTCGAGGCCCGCCTGCTGCAGCGCCAGGTCAAGATCCAGATCGTCGGCGCCAGCCCCCAGGGCCAGCTGGTCGCCACCGTCCTGCACCCGCGCGGCAACATTGCCGTCTTCCTGCTCGAGGAAGGCCTGGCCCGCTGCAACGACTTCCACTCCACCATGCTCGGCGACCGCATGCCGTCGCTGCGCGCGGCCGAGAAGGTGGCGCAGGACGCCAAGAAGAACATGCACAAGAACCACGTGGCCAAGGTGGCCGAGGGCCACCTCGATGCCACCGTGATCAAGATTATTGGCGCCGACACCATCATTGTGCGGAATAAGGCCGGCGAGGAGAAGCGGTATGTGCCGACGTTTCTGTCTCGGCCCTGTGTCTGACATGTTGCAGGATCCAGCTGAGCAGCGTCCGGGGCCCGCGGACCAACGAGGCGACCGAGGCGCCGTACCGGGACGAGGCAAAGGAGTTCTTGCGGAAGAAGCTGATCGGCAAGCACGTCCGTGTCACTGTGGACGGGAAGCGGCCGGCCACGGACGACTTTGAGGCCCGGGATGTGGCCACGGTCACGCACAACGACAAGAACATGAACCTGGCGCTGGTGCAGGAGGGCTACGCGTCGGTCATCCGCCACCGCAAGGACGACACGGACCGGGCACCGAATTACGACGAGCTGCTGGCTGCGCAGGAGACGGCCAAGGAGGCGAAGAAGGGCATCTGGTCGGGCAAGGCGCCAAAGGTGGGCATGCGTCTGCTTTTTGGTTCTTTTTGGTTCTTTCTAGAAAAACCGCTGACCTGCAGATCCGGCAATACGTCGACGCGTCCGAGACGGTGCAGCGGGCCAAGATCCAGGCGGCCACGCTGCAGCGCCAGAAAAAGGTGCCTGGCATCGTGGACTTTTGCAAGTCCGGCTCGCGCTTCACGATCCTGGTGCCGCGCGAGGGCATCAAGCTGACGCTGGTGCTGGCCGGCATCCGGGCGCCGCGCGCGCCCGGCCGGAACTCGCACGACAAGGGCGAGCCGTTTGGAGAGGAGGCGCTGGAGCTGGCCAACCGGCGGTGCAACCAGCGCGACTGCGAGATTGACGTGCACGACATTGACAAGACGGGCGGGTTCATTGGCGAGCTGTTTGTGAACCGCGAGAGCTTTGCCAAGGCGCTCGTGGAGGAGGGCCTGGCGACGGTGCACCAGTACTCGGCAGAAAAGTCGGGCAACGCGGCGGAGCTGAACGCGGCGGAGAAGCGGGCCAAGGAGGCGCACAAGGGCCTGTGGCACGACTGGGACCCGTCGCAGGACGAGGCGGCCGAGGCGGCGGGGGCGGCCAACGGGGCGGGCGAGGGCGGCGCCGGGGCCGAGGGCACGACGCTGGAGAAGCGGCCGCAAGACTACCGGGACATTGTGGTGACCAACATTGACGCGAACGGGCGGCTCAAGATCCAGGTGCTGGGCGCGGGGACGGCGGCGCTGGAGACGCTGATGAGCGACTTTAAAAAGTTCCACCTGGACAGCAAGAACAACACGGCCATCTCCGAGAACCCAAAGGCGGGCGACTACGTGTCGGCGCGCTTCTCGCTCGACAACCAGTGGTACCGGGCGCGGATCCGGGCCAACGACCGGGCGGCCAAGGTGGCCGAGGTACTGTACGTGGACTATGGCAACAGCGAGAAGATCCCGTGGGCCAAGCTGCGGCCGCTGGACGCGAGCCGGTTCGGCACGCAGCGGCTCAAGCCGCAGGCCGTGGACGCGGTGCTGTCGTTTGTGCAGCTGCCGACGGCGGTCGACTACTTCCAGGAGGCGCTGGCGTTTATTGCCGAGTGCACCGAGGGCCGGCAGCTGGTGGGCAGCTTCGACTTTGTCGACACGCGCGAGGGCCTGAGCTACATTACCATTTTCGACCCCAAGGCCGGCGGCGACGGGCCGGAGCGCAACGAGTCGCTGAACCGCGAGGTGCTGCTCAACGGCCACGGCCTCGTGCCCAAGAAGCTCAAGGTGTGGGAGCGCAGCGCCGTCTTTGAGCCGGTGTTCAAGGTGCTGCGGGCGGCCGAGAAGGAGGCCAAGGAGGGCAAGTACGGCATGTGGGAGTACGGCGACATTACCGAGGACTAGCGGCTAGGCGACTGAGCGACTGAGCGTCTGAGCGTCTGAGCGTCTGTTGGTTCGTTGGCATGTCTGCTACGCCTTTTTGACAGCATTGGGGTAACGAGGAAACTGCACAGCAAAAGCATTTTTGAATTCGGCAGCATGTGGTCATGGGATAGACGGACATGGGGGAAACCGGTTGTGCATTTCCTTCCTCTGGCGCCCTGTAAAACAAGTGAAGCAAAGATGAAAAAATCAGAAACTCTGTAAACCGAAATCGAAACCGTAATAACCGGAAACCGCCCTGGGGCAGAGCCTCTGCGATGGCCGAGCTTAGTCAGCAGCCTCCCGATTCACGTTGCGTTCAATGCGACGGATAGACTCTATCAGCCTCCTGCGCCTTTTGTCTGGATTTTCGTCGGGGCTGGAGTGCCGGTGCTTGCGCGACGATACGGATGTGGACGAAGCCGACGAGGACACGCTGCTGGGGCGGTGGCCAGGCAGAGGTCTGCGAGCAGTGACGCGGCCGCTGATGCTGCTGGCACGGCTGCTGGCACGGCTGCTGGCGGGGCTGCTCGTATGGTTACTGCCGCGGCTGCTCGTGATGGCGGGCAAGGCGCAGCGGGACGACGACCTGGCAGAGCTGGTACTGTTAGCAGAGGCCGCGCCGCCGAAAAATAGAGCCGACAAGCCGCTGTCGCCACTTCTTCCGGTCGAGCCGGCCGAGCCGGGCACCGCGACGGGCACCGGACAGATGAGGATCGGGGGGATGCCAGCAGACACGCCTCGGCCGCTGAGAATGTCGCGGAGCTGGCGGGGAAGCGCGTCAAACGTAGCCGGCATGACAAACGCGGCCGGCGAAACCGACGAGGCTGACGAGACAGACGATGCGGCCGAGCCCGAGGAGCGACCGGCACCCGGCAGCTGCTGCAGATACTGCGTGACGGCCCGGCGCATGTTGTCGCCGAGGCCGCGGTCGGCGAGGAGTGCGTTGTCGGCTTGGACGTCGACAAAGAGAGATCCATTGTCATCGTAGTCATCGCCGAGCTCAGTCACGTGACCGGCTGAGCTGGCACCGTCACTGCGGCGGTCGTAGACGCTGCTGCCGACGTCGCTCAGGGCGGCACCGGCGAGCCCCTCGGGCATGGGCGCGGGGGGCAGCTGCCAGGTGGCATGCTCGTCGGGGAAAAAGGCATCCTCGATGCGGCCGGCGCTGATGAGGGCCTTGAAGAGCGTGGCGGGGGCCTCGAGGTTGCCGTTGACGAGACGGAAGACGCGCATTTCCATGGGGGTGGGCAGCAGGTGGGCGTACTGGTCGGCGGTGCCGGCCTGGTCGCTTTGAAAATCATCATCATCGTCGTCGCCAGTGGTAAAGTCGGCGAGCATGCGCAGGTACTCGGCGGCGCGCTCGCGGGCCTGGCGGTAGGGCGCGGCTTCGCTGAGCCTCTTGGCGGTGCGGTGACGACGCCAGTAGTCGCGCAGGGCGTGCAGGGTGGCCTCGAAATCTTTCGGGTAGCGCCAGGGCGGGATGAGGATGCCGAGATGGCGGTACGTGTTGGTGTCGGTGGTCAGGCCCTTGCGGCGCAGACGGGCGGTGGCGCCGCGCAGCAGGTCGCGCTGGGCGCGCAAGTAGTTGGTGGCGTCAGGGCTGGCATCGACGGCAAGCTGCCGCAGGTAGGCCAGCGGCTTCTTGATGGTCACCTCAATGGCGGGACTGTACTGCTGCGGGTCGGCCATGGCTGGCAGGTTTGAGATGGCAGAGAGGACGAGTCCGAGGAAGCCTGGAGAGAAGGGGAGGAGATGGGAGCGTCAGTCTTGCAGCAACGGCCGCGGTGCAGACGGCTCAGACAGCTCAGATGAGACGGCGCGGCGCTTCACACAAAAATCACTCTGCCCACGACCGGCGCCCGGAGCCAGGTTTCAAATGCAAGTCCGGCAGCGCCATGGTCGGTGCCACCTGAGCCGTCCCGTCTCGCCAGCCGAGCCCCTCCAGCCAGGCCAGCCCGGTCTCATTCTTCAGATCGTCCTCGCCAAGTGCACTTTTCAGAATCCACGAGCCTCATCACCTGTCAGCAGCAAACACACGTAGCAAAAAACTCTCAGTCCCGTGTCAGATGGGCGAAATGACCGTTGTGAAATTTCCCTGCCCTTCTCAAGCTCTCATGCAAAACAATAAAGTATGCCCCTTGACGCCTTGCCTTTCGGTAACAATGTTCTACCGGGGGGGAACCGCTTCGGTCCAAAGGCCACCGGCCCGGCAGCAAAGTGAACACGCGCGCGTGCGGCCCCCGCTCGACAGTCCTCCACTCTCTCTCTTTATTCTCTCAGTCCTTTCCTCCCTCAATCGTCCATCTTCGTGTCGCGGTCGTCGCCGCGGATCCACAGCACGTTGTTGCAGCTGGCCGTTGGTTAGCAGACAAGCCACGCCCAGCGCGAGACGGCCCCGTTCCCCCCAACTTACCGGATCAGCACCTGGCCCAGCTGGCCGGTCGACTCGCCGTTGATAAACTCCTCCGTGTCCGACAGCTGCAGGTTCATGTAGCTGTCGATCGAGACGAGGCCGCCCTTGTATTCGGTTTCGCCCCACTTGAGCCGCACCGAGACGGGCTTTCCGACGAGGTCCTGGAGCATCGGACGGGGGTTCACGGGCATCAAACTCATGGCTGCGGCGGGGGGGGGGGGGGGGGGGGGGGGGTGGGTGGTGGCGGGAAACGGGTTCGGAGGGGTGGTTGTAGGCGGTCGCGCGTTGATGAGCTTCAAAGTCCCCCAAACTGTTGATATTTTACTGTGGGGCCGCTCTGCCAGCTGGCAAGGCTGCGACGACCAGCTGGCGACAACTTTTGGTTGTTAGTGGGGCGGCGCCTTCGTCATAGCTGCCAAGCTCATGCACCCCACTGCTGCCCCTCTTCAACGGGGGAATCGGGCGACGACGAACCGAGCAGAGAAGCATTCCACGGACGAGAGACGTCCCACCGAGTGACCCCGTGGGAGAGCACGTTTTCAAAAGACCCGTCGACATCCCATGACACCCCCCCAGCGGACGAGACCGCTGCAGATCAATGGCACTAGCCAGGACGCAACACCGAGGCAATTCTGGCAAGATATGTAAGCTCGTCTGCTCCGTACTCGTAAAAGGGCCCCGTCTTTTCAAACGGGCCCGACGGATTCATTGGAGGAGAATTAGTCGTAGAAATCGGCACAGCATGGCGCGCGGTTTTCTTGCCCAATGCTAGTCCGGGGAGGGCCCATTCGGCAGGGACGGAGCACTGTCGTCCGTGGGTTTGTAGTGGATCAGACACACCTCGGACCTGCCTCGAGATCGTTTCCGCGAGGCAGGAGCACCTAATAAGAGCACCTAAGAGGAGGGGCAAAATTTCATGACGCCCCCCTCGCCTGTAAAATTGCCGCTTTCCGCTGCGCAACGTTTCCTGATTTCTGTCTCGTACATATTCACCTCTTCAGCCCGTCAGCTCTTTCATCCCGTCCACCACAACCATCTCCACCAACGCACACAAAATGGCTAGCTCTCTGGAACAGCTCAAGGCCACTGGCACGGTGAGTTTCAATGGATTGAAGCTCTGACTGCTGCGACATCGCATCGCGGCTTTCATCACCTGTCCGCTGGCTGACCACTTTTGCGCGTTTTCGTCCCTGTGCAGGTTGTTGTCAGCGACTCTGGTAAGTTCCCTCCCGGCTGCTCCGGCCTCTGAAACGCCCGCTGACCGCCTCTAGGTGACTTTGCTTGTTCGTCCTCCCTCAGCCTCCTCGGCCCTCTCGGATCTCTCCCCGCTTCTGCTCACACTCCACAGCCATTGCAAAGTACAAGCCGCAGGACGCGACGACCAACCCGTCGCTGATCCTGGCCGCGTCCAAGAAGGCCGAGTATGCGCCCCTGATTGACGCTGCCATCGCCTACGGCAAGTCCACCGGCGGCTCCGTCGACGAGCAGGTCGATGCCGCGCTCGACCGCCTCCTGGTCGAGTTTGGCCGCGAGATCCTCAAGATCGTCCCCGGCCGCGTCTCCACCGAGGTCGACGCCGTCCTGTCGTTTGACACCAAGGCCTCGGTCGCCAAGGCGCTGCACATCATTGACGTAGGCCGTCTCCATCTGTTGTCTCTTTGTCCGACGACACCGCTAACTCACCTCTCCTCCAGCTCTACAAGGAACAGGGCATCTCCAAGGACCGCATCCTGATCAAGATCGCCTCCACCTGGGAGGGCATCAAGGCGTCGGAGATCCTGCAGCGCGACCACGGCGTCAACACGAACCTGACGCTGCTCTTCTCCCAGACGCAGGCCATTGCCGCCGCCGAGGCCGGCGCCTTTCTCATCTCGCCCTTTGTCGGCCGCATCCTCGACTGGTTCAAGGCCAGCACCAAGAAGACGTACTCCAAGGAGGACGACCCCGGCGTCGCCTCGGTCAAGGCCATCTTCAACTACTACAAGAAGTTCGGCTACAAGACCATTGTCATGGGCGCGTCCTTCCGCAACACGGGCGAGATCACCGAGCTCGCCGGCTGCGACTACCTGACCATTGCCCCTGCCCTGCTCGAGGAGCTGCTCAACTCGACCGAGCCCGTGCCCAAGCAGCTCGACGCCGCCGTCGCCTCCACGCTCGACATTGCCAAGAAGTCGTACATTTCCAACGAGGCCCTGTTCCGCTTCGACTTTAACGAGGACCAGATGGCCGTCGAGAAGCTGCGCGAGGGCATCAGCAAGTTTGCCGCTGACGCCGCCACGCTCAAGAACACGCTCAAGGCCAAGATTGCCGCATAGGGAGGGAATGCCTGGATGACGGATGCGCGGATGCGCGGATGTCCGGAATGCACGGAATGCACGCAACGCACGCAACGCACAGAATGCAAGACACATGAAATAGATTAAGGATCCGAGCTGCTCAAAAGGAAACCCGATTGGCTTGTAGAACTGTCAACCCGTAAAACCGCGAGACCGTGAAACCGTGAAACCGTGAAACCGTGAAACCGTAAAACCGTAAAACACCATGGTCGCCCCGGCCAGAAAGCGCCGTCCCAGTCAGTCCTGCAAACGCTTCCCAGTCCTGTAAACGCCCCCCAGACGCCTTTCGTCTCTGTAGCCCACGACCGCCACCCTTCTCACGGCTGTTCTGGCGCCTCCACCGCGCGCGGACAGTCGACCTGCTTCAGGTAGTGCCGCACGCTGCCGCCCGGGACGGCCTCGACCACGAGGGCGGTCAGCTGGCGGCCGTAGACGCAGCCGGAATCGAGGCCAAAGGTGTAGCCGGTGTCGTGTTCGGCGGCGTCGCGGCCGCGGCGGGGCCCAAAGAGGGAGCCGAGCAGGCTGCCCTTGGGCCGGGACGGCGGTGCAGACGACGCGGACGGGCGCTCTCTGGCCGTGTCGGGCGGCACGGCCAGGCCGGTGACGGCGTCGTGGCCGTAAATGACCGTGGTGCGGGCCTCGTCGGCGGCCTTTTCGTGCTGGACCTGGTTCCAGATGGCGGCCCAGGGCAGACGGTTGTGGTCGGAGGCCTGGCTGGCCAGGCCCTCGACGGGCAGCAGGACGAGGTCGCCGGGCGCGGTGGTCCAGAGGGGGGAGCGGCCCGACATTTGGGCGTCCTCGACGGCGGGCAGATGCAGACGCGGGTGGTCGAGATCGGGCCCGTAGGCGGCGCGGCGCAGTTTCTGGTAGAGCGCCTCGACGCGGTTGTCGGGCACGGAGACGTGGTCCTTGGGGCCCAGCCGCGAGCGTGCGCGCATCTCAAACTCGAGGATGGCGCGGGCGCGGGCGCGACGGGCCTCGTCGGCCGGATGCATGAAGCTGCGCATGGTGGTGACGGCCTGGGGGTCCTGCAGAGACAGCGGCATGCCGGGCACGAGGCCGGCGTGCACGACGACGGTGTCGGCGAAGCGGTCGGTGGCGGCAACGTCGCCGAGGGGGCCGAGGTGCAGCATCGTCGGCCGGGCGGCCAGCCAGCTGTACTGCTCGGGCGAGAGGCTCTCGGCGACGGCGCGCTCGTCCTTGTCCATGTGGTCGGTGGGGCCGGCCTCGAGGTCGTCGTTGACGCGGTCAATGTCAAACGAGTCCTCCTCGTTCTCGTCGGGGACGTGCGAGGGGCTGACGAGCCAGCCGAGCCAGCTAAACCAGCCCTGGGCGGCGGCGGCGGCCTCTTCCTCGCGGCGGTGGCTCTCCTCGCGCTCGTGGCGCAGCTTGGCCAGGGCGCGCTCGCGACGACCCTCGATCTCGATGGACAGCGGGCCCTGCTGCTGGCGGATGGCCTCGTGGACGAGCAGGATGCGGTCGTCGTGGTTGCCGCGCACGGCACTGGCGCCCATGTCCATGGCCATCTGCAGCACGCCGGCGCTGTCGGGGCCCTTGGAGACGAGATCGCCGGCGAGCACGAGGTGGTCCTGCGCGGTGTCGAAGCCGACCAGGGTGAGCAGCGCCTCGAGGGCCTCGCGCTGGCCGTGCACGTCGCCGACAAAGACCAGGCGGCGACGGCGCAGCGGGCGGTCCGTAGCAGTCCGGCTGTCCTCGCCGCCGTTGCCGTCCAAATCGGCGGTCAGCTCGACGGGCAGCTCGGCCACGACGGTGGCGAAACCCTTGATGTGCGGCCGTGCCCGAATGTCGTAGGCCATGGGGACCATGGGGGCGGCCCAGGGCGTGAGGAGCCGCTGCCGCGCGCTGTCGTCCTTGTCGGCGGTCGGTTCGCCGTCGTCCGCGGCGGGCGCGCTGGCATCGCCGGGGGCTGTGGCCGGCACAAAGGCCGTCGGCTCGGGACCAGCGGTCAGCTTGTGGCCCAACACCAGCGTCAGCGTCACGACAGCGGCAAGCACCACGATCAGACGACGACGGATCCGCCGCAGACGGGGCAGGGTCATGGTGCCGGTAGGACGTCGACGGCCCGGTTTGGCGGGCCGGTCCGGACTGCTATCGCGAGGCGCCCGCCACGGCTGTCGATCTGCGAGTTGGGCATGGTTGGCAAGGAGACTGCCCGTGGAAGGTCGCCACGACATGGCGGACAGGGGAAGAAAAAAAAAAAGGCGCGGGGGAGGGCGATAAGAACGCAGATGCAGACGATGACGGATGAGGCGTTGGCCGGACACGCAGACCGGTAACGTCGAGAAGGGGGAGGGACAGCAAGGCGGCTCGACTGCGGATGATGCTGACGCAGAAAATGGGGAAAACGGCTATATATCATTCCGGCCATCCAAAATGGCAAGACTGTGCCCAGACTGCGGGCGTTGCCAAGCCAGAAGCCTGTTGGACGAGCCGGCCGGGACGTCGCCCCCCCCCCTGTTCGTAATCTTTGGAGTGGGCGGTCGGGTGAGGTGCAGATTGGATTTTTTGTTGGCTCTGCTGCTGATGTTTCTCTTGTTTCTGTCTCAGCTCGTTGTCCCTTTTTTTTTTCGACTTCTTCTGCTGCCTTTTGCGTCGGTCAGCCGTGCCTTCCCCATCTTGGCTTCTCTCGTTGCGCGCCTGCCCGCTCGTAGAAGCCGGCCGGCGGCCTTGTCTATTCGTCCTTTCCACCCCCAACTCCCCCATCGTGCTTGCCGTCCAGGCTAAGGCCAGGTTCGCACTAGGGTCGCCTGCCCGCCAGAACTTAAGCCTCTTGGGGGAGCCCTGCAGAACGCACGCGACGTTTGGGGCAAGGTGGCCCGGTGCACAATGGGCGCCGTAGGCCAGGAAAGGCATGTGGGCGCATGACCGTGTCTGTGTGGTCGCAACCGATAACGCCTGGCGCTGTTCTTCTGACAAATAACCCACGCAGCACCAATTTCAGCTGGTTCCACGCTTATCTTACCGTCTCCCCACAATGCTTTACGAAAGCTTTTGGGGCGGTGCGAACTTGGGTCTGCTGCGATGCACACGGAGGCGGCGCTGTATTACGGAGTACTCCGTAGGAACAAAAGACGCAGCAGGCGAGTCAACTCGAACTGCTCTTCGCAGAGGAAGCTTAAATCGCGCGGCCGTCACCGCATGCAACCCAGCGGCACGCGTTCCGTCCCTTTAGTAGGATGGCGGGCAGTTGGCAGATGGCGGCTTCTGGCAGACAAATACAGCCGAGGCATTATCCGTCCAACTTGGCAGTACGAGTAGTACATGGTACGACAAGGAGACGGTCTCGGAGCGGAAAATCCTTCCTATCCCAACGCCATGTAAGGTATCTTGTGTGTCAATCGCCTTTTTCCTCCCCCAACGCCTTGGTCTCGTATGGTATCGTACAGGGTAGTCTCCGGCCGTCCGTCGCTATAGCTTCTTGGCGGCCTGCTCGCGACGGTACTTTTCGTTTTCCAGCTCCCGCCAGTCGGGCGCGACCGGCTCGTTGCCCGACGTCTCCTTGACGGCGCCGGCAAAGGCCGCGCGGCCGGCGTACAGCTGGTAGCCCTCGACGGCCGCAGGGCCCGCCCCTGGTGCTGCCGCGGTGGCCGGCGATGCTGCCGAGCCCGCGTCGGACAGCAGCGCCTTGGCCGCGGCCGGCTGGTTGCCGCGGAAGCGCTTGCGCATGTCGATCATGCCGCGGCGGCACTCGCCAAAGCCCTTTTTGAGCTGCTGGCAGTGCGGCGAGAGCGTCTCCGACAGCGGCTCGCGCAGACACTCGGCCGCCGTGTGTCGCTGCACCATGACGCAGTCGGATTCCTGGAGGCACTGCGCCAGGGCGGCGCCTGGAGGGTCAGCGGGGACGGGCGAGCGCGAGACGCAGAGGAATCAGGATCACCCACGTATTTCTTTGCACGAGCTCGGCATGGCGGTCGTCAGTATGAACAGAGCCGGATCAGACGATGTGCAAAGACGCAGAAAAAGACCAATGGGAACCCCCAATCGCTGATTGGCCGCCATGTGTGGCGCCCCATCCCGCCAAGCCACGGGCGACCGTTAGTGTCGCCACAGCCTGTCGCGCCTGCAGTGTTCGGGAATAGGAGCGAGAGCATTAAGTGCCTCGATTGTATGTGACATCATCTCCAACGGCGAGACGCTGCTTTCTCTCTTTTCCTGGCCTTGTCGCCATGTTTCGCACCGGCTCGTCGACTTTCCCTGCGCTATAACCCAACGGCCGGCCCTCTGTCTGCGCATCCCGACACCACCCGCTGTAATGGCGGTGCCGTTTATCGGACGGTTGACCGTGTCAGTGCATGCTTTCTTTTCTCGTGTCGACCACGTGGATGACGTCGACACCGGCGACCACGATGCCGATGACGTGCTGACGAACGCCGGCCAGGACTGAATACACGGCGCTCATCGGCTCCTTCATACTGGTGGTGCTCGAGGCGGTGATCCGCATCCTGACACTATGTCTTCGTGCGTGTCCCTGCCGTTTTCTGAGAGAGAGAAAGCCTGCTGACACCCCTAGCGAGCTGGCTCATTGACATCTTCTACCGGGCCTCCCGCCGGCTGTTTAACCGATTCACCAGCCCGGCCCAGAAGCGGGCGCAGGAGCGCAAGAAGTGTACGTCGTTGTGCTCTCCTTCTTCTCCTCCTCTCGAGCAGCACCTGATTCTGTCTTTTCCTGCCCCAGCCATCTCCACGTCCATCCGCGATGCCGCCGACTTTGTCGAGCTCTGCCGCCTCTTCAACTACACGGCCGAGGAGCACGTCTTCCAGACCAAGGACGGCTACCTGCTCGGCCTGCACCGTCTGGCCTGGCGCCCCGGCGAGGAGGACGTCAAGGTCAATGCCGGCCCGCGCAGCGTCACCAAGCGCGTCGTCTATCTGCACCACGGCCTGCTCATGAACAGCGAGGTCTGGGTGTGCGCCACCGACGCCCAGCGCTGTCTGCCCTTTGTGCTGGTCGAGCGCGGCTTCGACGTCTGGCTCGGCAACAACCGCGGCAACAAGTACTCCAAAAAGTCCATCAACTGCTCCGCCAGCAGCCTCAAGTTCTGGAACTTTTCCATTGACGAGTTCGCCTTCCACGACATCCCCGACAGCATCGCCTACGTGCTCGAGGCCACCGGCCAGCCCTCGCTGTCCTACATTGGCTTCTCCCAGGGCACCGCCCAGGCCTTTGCCGCCCTCTCCATCCACCCGCGCCTCAACGAGCAGGTCAACGTCTTTATCGCCCTCGCCCCCGCCATGTCGCCCGCCGGCCTGTCCAACGGCATCGTCGACGCCCTCGTCAAGGCCTCCCCCCAGGTGCTCTTTCTGCTCTTTGGCCGCCGCTCCATCCTCAGCTCCGCCACCCTCTGGCAGTCCATTCTCTATCCCCCCCTCTTTATGCGCCTCATTGACGTCTCGCTCGGCTTTCTCTTTGGCTGGCGCACCGCCAACATCTCCGTCTCCCAGAAGCTCGCCGCCTACCCGCACCTCTACTCCTTCACCAGCACCAAGTCGGTCGTCCACTGGTTCCAGATCATCCGCACAAAGTCCTTTCAGATGTACGACGACGACGTCCATCCGCCGCTGGCCCTGCAGTCCAAGTACACCAAGGTCGCCAAGTACCCGACGCGCAATATCAAGACGCCCGTGGTCCTGGTCTACGGCGGCAGCGACTCGCTCGTCGACATCCACGCCATGTTGCGTGAGCTGCCGGCCCGCACTGTCGCCACCGAGATTCCCACCTATGAGCATCTCGACTTTCTGTGGGCCCGCGACGTCGACGTCCAGGTCTACTGCCACGTCTTTGACGCCCTCGACAGCTTCACCGGCGCCGAGCACACCAGCGAGGAGTTTGCCCGTTATCGCACTGCCCGCCACGCCAGCATGGATGCCGCCCGCCTTGCCAGTGTGGACGCCGCCTTGGCTGCTGCCAAGTATGCCCAGACTGGCCTGAGCGACCCTCAGAATCAGAACAGCGACGTTAGCGAGAGCGACCACAGCGGCCAGAGCACGCAGACCGCCGGAGCCACGGCCACCTCGGACCGAGCTGCCCCCGACAAGGCCGACAAGACCGACAAGACCGAAAAGGCCGAAAAGGCCGACAAAGGCGACAAAGGCGACACCTCGTCGGATGACGGCCTGCGCAAGATGGCGTCGCAGCGTTTCCGCGATGCCGGCCACGTCCGCATCGGCTCGCTGCGCGGCGCCAAGGGCATCTCTGAGGGCATCCGTCTGGGCAGCAGCCGGGCGGTCGGGGGCGTGACCACGGAGGCTGCTGTCGCCGGGGTTGCGGGCGAGGATCGGAGGCGGGTGTCTTAGCACTGATGACGGCATGAATGTGTATTGCTTGTTTGTCTGTATCCTCTTGGCCGTGGTTCTCTGATTTCATTCTTGGTCCTCGATCCTCGATCCTCGATCCTCTTGAACCTGATCCCTTCCCGTACCGTGACTACTCCATCTCCACCAGAACCTTGAGGGCGCTGTGCTTGGCCGCCGCGCCAAATGTCTCGTAGGCCTTTTCCATGTCGGAGAATTTGAATCCTGCAGTAGTCTGTCAGCATTTTCGGCAGGGTCCGGTCTCGTCTCTCGCCAACGTCCAACCTACGGTGCGTGATCAGCTGCGCCGGGTTGAGGCGGCGGGCGCGCACCAGCTTGAGCAGCATGGGCAACGTGACCGTGTCGACGAGCCGCGTGGTGACGCTGATGTTGCGGTCCCACAGCCGGTCGAGGTGCAGCGTGGCGCCGGTGCCGTGGACGCCGACGTTGGCGAGGGTGCCGCCGGGCGCGAGCAGCTGCTGGCAGAGGTCGAAGCTGGCGGGCACGCCCACGGCCTCGAGCACGGCGTCGCAGCCGAGGCCGCCGGTGAGCGCGCGGACGGCCTCGACCGTGCGCGCCGCCCCCTCGGCGCCGCCGCTGTTGTTGACCGTGTGGTGGGCGCCCAGCTCGCGCGCCACCCGCAGCCGGTTGTCGTCCATGTCGACGGCCACAATCAGCGCCGGCGAGTACAGCTGCGCCGTGATGAGCGCGGCCAGACCCACGGGCCCGGCACCCACAATCACCACCGTCGAGCCCGGCTGCACCCGCCCGTTCTGCACGCCGCACTCGAAGCCCGTCGGGAAAATGTCGCTCAGCATCACCAGCGCCCCCGCGTCCGCGTCCGTCGTCTCCGCCGGCAGCACGTACAGGCTCGACGGCGCGTGCGGCACCCGCACATACTCGGCCTGCGTCCCGTCAATCGAGTTGCCCAGGATCCACCCGCCCGTCGTGCAGTGCGAGTACATGCCGCGCCGGCAAAAGGCACACGACGAGCACGACGAGATGCACGACAGCAGCACCCGGTCGCCCACCCGCACGCCCTGCACCGACGTGCCCACCTCCTCCACCACGCCCACGCCCTCGTGACCCAGCACCCGTCCCGGCGTGCAGGTGGCCACGTGCCCCTTGCAGATGTGCAGATCCGTCCCGCAGATGGTCGTCTTCTGCATCCGCACCACTGCGTCCGTCGGGCTCTCCAGTTGCGGCATCGGCCGCTCCAGCAGCTTCACCCCGTCCGTGCCATACACGAGCGCCTTCATCGTCCCCGCGGCAGCCATGCGCGTCGATGTCGAAAAGGTCGGTGGGCTCGTTTGGAGGCGCAGAGTAAGCACCGTGAGGCCACCAATCCTTGCGCTCCTTGCGTTCCTTGCGCTCCTTGCCAACACCCCCGGCCCCGAGGCCCGCAGCCCAGCTTTAAAAACGTTCATCGCTGCGTTGTAAGAATCTGATTTGCCCTCTTGCCGATGAGTGTGCGACCAAAGAAAGTTCCGATCGCCCGGCGGCGTCCTCCTTCCCCTCTTTCTGTACTTCTCCTCCCTGGCCAGCTGGCCGCCGGCCCCGATCGGTGAGCTGATGCACCCCTCTCGCACAGCGGGGTGTAGTGGAGAGGTGGTCTGATACTACTCCGTATCGCATCTCGACGACCGGGCCCAGGGATGATGCCCCGCCTCCTTCCTGCAGACCCGCAGTGAGATTTCCCCTCTTGGGCTGGCCTGGATGGCCGGCAAGCATGTTGTGCGTCGGTGTTTCATCACGTGGTGGTCGCAATCACACGATCGGGTCGAGATGAAATCTGCTGTTTATTTTGTCTTGGCTGTCTATGACGTCACTCTAGACCAGATGGGCATATTGCTTGTTAAAGGCACGGCCGATAACCATGCGTCGGATTTCGCTGGTGCCCGCCCCAATCTCGTACAGTTTGGCACTGATCGTTAGACGGGGAGAGAAAGGGGGGGGGGGTCGACAGAAAAAAAAGGGGGCCAAAAACTCACTCGCGCAGAATCCGGCTCGCCGGCATCTCCTCCATGTAGCCCATGCCGCCCAGCAGCTGGATGCTGTCGAGCGCGACCTCGGTGGCGCGCTCGGCCGCGTAGAGAATGGCGCCGGCGCAGTCCTCGGTGCGGATGTCGCCCGTCTCGTCGACGCGCCGGGCCGTGGCATACGTGTAGGCCCGCGACGCCTGCAGCTTGGTGTGCATGTCGGCCAGGCGGCCCTGCACGAGCTGGAAGGTGGCCACGGGCACGCCAAACTGGCGGCGTGCGTGCACAAACGGTAGTGTGACATCGAGCGCGGCCTGCATCAGGCCGAGCGGGCCGGCCGAGAGCACGAGCCGCTCGAGATCGAGGCCGGACATGAGCACGCGCGCGCCGCCGTCGATGGTGCCCAGCACGTGCGACCGCGGCACAAAGACGTCGTCAAACACGAGCTCGCCCGTGTTGCTGCCGCGCATGCCCATCTTGTCGAGCTTGCGCGCACACGCAAAGCCGGCCGGCTTTGCTGCCGTGTCGACCAGAAAGGCCGTGATGCCCTTGGACCCGGCCTCGGGCCGCGTCTTGGCGTACACCACAATCAGCCCGGCGTCCGGTCCGTTGGTAATCCACATCTTGGACCCGCGCAGCACGTAGCCGTCCTGGCCGTCTTGCACGGCTCCGCGGGCCGTCGTCCGCATGCTGACCACGTCGCTGCCCGCGCCCGTCTCGGACATGGCCAGGGCCCCGACCGTCGTGCCCGCAATCAGGCCCGGCAGATACTGCTGCTTCTGCGCATCGCTGCCGTGCAGCTGCAGCTGGTTCACGCACAGCTGTGAGTGCGCCGCATAGCTGAGCGCCACCGACCCGCTGGCCCGCGACAGCTCCTCCATAACCACGCAGTGCGCCTGGTACCCCAGCCCGAGGCCGCCCACGTCCTCGTCTGCCGTGATGCCCAGGAAGCCGGCCGTGCCCATCTTGGGCCAGAGCTCCGCCGGGAAACTGTTGGACTTGTCCGTGTGGGCGGCCAGCGTCTCTGGCAGCTCGCGCCGAGTGAATTCCTGTACCCGGTCACGCAGCTCGTCGAGATCGGCCTGCGATGGCGGCTCAAAGCCTTTGGGGTGTTTCGACATGGACGCGTTCGAGGCGAGCCGGACGTGGAGGGCCGAAACTGGTGAGCCTTTGGAGAGAGAAGAGAGGGCAAAAATAGCAGGACGCCGTGCGGTACAGGGCCGCACGGCCACGGCCACGGCCAACCGCAACGCTCGGGTGCTCGCCATGTGTGGGGTGGTGGAGGGGAGACAAGACACAGTCGAGAAAACAGAAAAGCATAAAGACACGAAATGTGTCCTGGAAGGAAAGCGGTGGGAAGGGCGAGTGCAAGAACAGGTGCACTATCAAGCAGGAAGGAGCCTGTACGGCGGCCGATTCAGGGAGGAACCTCCAAGAACACCTTGTCCACGTAGCTGTAATGCGGGGGGGGGGGAGCCTCGGCTTTAGCTCGACCGGGTTGAGGCGGCTTGTTTCGGCAAGAGCGACTAGGGCGTTTTTCCCCAGAAAGCCAAAAGTTGGGGTAATCATAGCGTCCGGCCGGTTTGGCTTCATTTCGACGTTACTCGACGTCCCATCCTGGCAGCATTGCCCCAGTTCCCACTCTTGTTCGCCCGCCTCGCCTCGCAACATGACCCTCGCCGGCACCGCATCGCGGAGTCTGCGTGTCAGGCTCCGTGCTCGTCTGGGTGTCCGGACCGGTGGCGCCCAACAGACCCGCTTTGTGGCCGGATTCGCGGCCGCTGCATCGTCCGAGGCGGCCCTCTCTCGGCTCGCCACCGCCGTCGACCCGGCTTCGGACGAGTTCCGCGAGAATTCACGGCTGATGCAGGAGGCCGTGGCCCGTGTCGATGCCCTCACTCGTCGAGCCCAGCGCGGCGGCTCCGATGCGGCCCGCGCCAAACACGCAGCCCGCGGCAAGATGCTGCCGCGTGACCGCGTTGCTGCCCTCGTCGACGTCGGCTCTAGCTTCCTCGAACTGTCGCCGCTGGCCGGCCACGAGCTCTACGCGCCCGTCGCCGACATTCCCGCCGGCGGCCTCGTCACCGGCATCGCCCAGGTCGCCGGCGTCACCTGCGTCATCGTCGCCAACGACAGCACCGTCAAGGGCGGCAGCTACTACCCCATCACCGTCAAGAAGCACCTGCGCGCCCAGGAGGTCGCCGCACAGAACCGCCTGCCCTGTCTCTACCTCGTCGACTCTGGCGGCGCCAACCTGCCCCACCAGGCCGACGTCTTCCCCGACCGCGACCACTTTGGCCGCATCTTTTACAACCAGGCCCGCCTCTCCGCCGCCGGCGTGCCCCAGATCGCCGTCGTCATGGGCCCCTGCACCGCCGGCGGCGCCTACGTGCCCGCCATGAGCGACGAGAGCATCATCGTCGATGGCCAGGGCCACATCTTCCTCGCCGGGCCCCCCCTCGTCAAGGCCGCCACCGGCGAGGTCGTCTCCCACGAGGACCTCGGCGGCGGCCGCATGCACTCGTCCGTCTCCGGCGTCACCGACTACCTCGCCGTCGACGACGCCCATGCCATTGCCCTCGCCCGCCGCAGCGTCGCCAACCTCAACTACACCCCGGCCGTTGCTGAGTCAGCAGACTCTCCCCAGAACGCCCCCCTCTACAGCCCCGACGAGCTGCTCGGCATCGCCTCCACCAACCTGCGCCGCCCCATGGCCGCCCACGAGATCATCGCCCGCATCGTCGACCGCTCCGCCTTTGCCGAGTTCAAGCGCGACTACGGGCCCTCGCTGGTCACCGGCTTCGCCCACATTCACGGCCATCGCGTCGGCATCCTCGCCAACAACGGCGTCCTCGTCTCGGCTGCCGCCCTCAAAGGCGCCCACTTCATCGAGCTCTGCGCCCAGCGCGGCATCCCCCTCGTCTTCCTCCAGAACATTGCCGGCTTCATGGTCGGCGCCGCCGCCGAGCGCGACGGCATCGCCAAGCACGGCGCCAAGCTCGTCGCCGCCGTTTCTTGTGCCGACGTCCCCAAGTTCACCGTCGTCGTCGGCGGCAGCTACGGCGCCGGCAACTACGGCATGTGTGGCCGCGCCTACAGCCCCAACTTCCTCTGGATGTGGCCCAACGCCCGCATCGCCGTCATGGGCAGCGAGCAGCTCGCCACCGTCATGGAGTCCGTCAGCGCCCGGAATGCCGACCCCGAGCTGCGCGCTCGCATGGAACGCGAGAGCGATGCCGTCTTTTCCACGGCCCGTCTCTGGGTATGTTCCCCGTCCTGGCTCCTCCTCTCCCCTGTCCTGTCCCCGTCCTATCCCCCAACCATCCCCTCTCTGACCAACCAGGACGACGGCATCATCCCGCCTCAGCACACCCGTCGCTATCTCGGCCTCGGCCTGCGTGCTGCCATGGGAGGCCGCAACAATGTCACCCCCAACAGCACACAGTTTAGCGTCTTCCGCATGTAGCCTGGGGAACGTCCCCTCTCGTCTTGCAATCCCATTGATGCTGTCTTGTCCCGCTGAAATGCCTGGCACTGGCCAGCCGGCCGGGAATAAAACCCACTAGAAATAGATACGCTAGCCCGCAACGCTGTTTCGCTCTGCCTCGCTTCCAGCTTACCGTCGATACTGGGAAAAATCAAAAAGCCATCACCCTACCGTATTAACCTGCCATCACCGCCCCTCTCCCGTCTCGTCCCCTTGCTGGCCTCGACTTCGGGACTCCTGCCAAGAGGCAAAGTTTCCCTCCCCAAGGCGCTCCTTCTCGCGGTCCAAGATCACGTTGAGCTGGCTACGCGTTCGAGCAAATGGTATTCGCGGCGTTTGTGTCGGCCGTGTTGGCGTAAACATGCGCTCGTTAAACGACGAGCTCTCCACCGGGGGTCGCGCAAACCTTGGAGTGTCGTCCAGACCCGTCCGCGCGTAAAGCTCAAACGGGTCTGGCCCTTCCGTCTCCATGAAAACCCCGCTGGCGGCAACCATGGATGGTGCCGTCACCGCACCAGCTCCCAGTCCGTGTGACAGTACTGAGTGCTGCGCCCCATCGCCCCCGTGCTGCCGCGCATAGCTGTCCTGCGAGAGCGATCGACTAAGACCGATGGGCAGGGCGGCAACAGCATCGTGCACTGTTCTGTCGGCCGACACAGTCGACCGTGCTGCAGGCATGCCTCGGCCGGCCGCTTCCTCGGAAGTGCGTGTGGCCGCATAGATTCGGCGAGGGTTGTCGACTTTGGGTGTCGCATATTGACGGCTTAGTGCCGCCGGAGCTTGGCTTGCAGGTCTCTTTCGAGTAGCTGCAGGCATTTCCAACATGCTTGAGCCCCCCGATGACTCCAAACTCGCTGATGTTGCGGAATGACCGGATTCTTGGCGTACCAGAACAGATCGTTGGCTTCTGGTAACTGCTGTCGAGACAGAGCTTACCATGGACCCTACCGAGGGAACCGTACCTGACGACGGCGGCGATACAGTGTACAGCTGTGGGCGCAAGGATTGGGGGGGAACCGGCTGTTTCCCTGCCGCCTTTGACTCTTGCGCCGAGTGCTGTTCCATGCTCCCACCAATGTCGCGTGCTTCTGGTGATGCCTCGGCACTCTTAGGCGGGCCTGCTGGGGCTGGCGACGGTATATCAGCCTCGGGCTCCTCTTCAATGAGCGTCTGTCCTGAATGGCGCGATGTCAGAAGCAATTCTCTTGCCGCTGAAGCCTCGGATCCAGCTGAGCCGACTGAAGAGTGAGAGCCGGAGCGCTTCGCCACGACCGTCTTGCGCTTCAGCGATGACGAGCTGACTGCAACCCTCTTTTTGCCAAGTTTCGGCTTCACCTTGTGTACTTCGTGCCTGGCCGTTCCCTGCCGATTATTGAGCGACGAAGAATGCTCCTTTGGCAAGCTCTTTGGCAAGCTCTTTGGCAAGCTCTTTGGCAAGCTCTTTGGCAAGCTCTGTGGCAAGCTCTTTGGAATTCTCTTTGGCAGTCTCGTTGGTGGGCTCTTTCGGCTGTCTCTGCGGCTGGAAAGTGCATGGGTATCAACCGCACTACTAGGAACATCAGCACCATCATGGGTGCTCTCCGTAGGCGCTTTATCAGTAGGTGACTGTCCAGCCGGCAACGCAAATCGAGGTGTAGGACGGGGTCCGCTGAAAGAAGGTCTCGGCTTTTTTAGAATCGATTGCGATGGTGCGGGTCTTGTAGACGACGATGCCATCTTCTTAGGTGAGCCAGTTTTTCCTCCATCCCTACCATCATCTTCCTCTTGCTCGACCGTCTCCCCGCCTGTCCCTTGACTCTGCGGGACAATCTCCGGGATTGGTGTAAGTCGTCTGGGTTGCACATCATGCTGGGCCACGACTGGTGTTGGGCTAGCGGGTTTTTGCTTTATGATTTCACTCCGTGTCAAAGTGGACTGAGCCAGGAAGCCTGGCAGCATCAAGTGAGGAACCTTCATATCTTTAGCATGCAAACTATATAAATAGAAGCATTAGTCTGTGAACACTTACCACCGGGCCTTCAAATCGGTTTGGAGGGCCACGCAGAGGAACAAAGGTAGGGCCGGTCGAAATATTCTCAAACAGCTTGGCGAGGGTCTTTCCGCTGAGGTTGCGGCAGTCACTACCCCAGACATGCCACCAGAAGTTCTCTAGGCGGCTTGCTGTGGGATCATATAGTCTTCGATGCGTAGTGGTGTATACTAAAGAGCGATACGTTAGCAAAGCAGCCTCCAGGCCATGGTGTTGGGAGGCATGAGACGAACTGCGCCAGTATGCTATGAGCTGTAGCACAGGAACGGTGTTGTGCTTTGCCACATCGTCATAGACTTCGGACGTGTTCGCGACAATACCCTTTGGTAAAATCTGTAAAACTTCATCAATGGCGCTGTCCTGGGTGTTTCCAGCCGAGGCCCCCGCCTCGGGATCTGCCGTGCGGTTGTCCATCTGATTGAGGATGCTGCTAGAAACCTCTTTTGTACGTCGCCACTGTAAAAGGAGCCACCGCCGAAAGAAGTAGACGACAGTGAAGGCGTGCCAACGTGCCGACCCTTCGCCTAGCAGAGAGTGTGATTCTGGTTGGAACAGGAAATCATATCCCAGCACAACCCGAGTGGCTCTTAGAAACACAAGTAACCTAATAGCGGCAAATCTGGGTGTTGAGCTTAGCCGACTCACGAGGAGCCGGAAGCTAGACCGGTGCAAGTATCGAAGTACATATTTGACTGATGAACACGGGAGTAAGTAAAATGGCAGTAGGGCAAAGTAGCAAAAAAGAAAGAGACGAAGAGACACCCCGAGGGGGGGCGCAACGCGTTGGATGTCAGAGAATAAGGCAGCAGCAAGGGGTAAAGTCCCACGAGCACGGCAAAGACGGGGCGGTGTGAAGGACGAAAGCCATTGAGTAAATAACACGAAGTGAGATTAAGAATAGAGAAAGCCAACGCTATTGGCTCCGACTAGGGCTGTCACAAGCCCAGGCAACCAACTAATAATAAAGAGCTTTTTTTTCAGCTCTGAGATAATAAGTTGTGCGACAAGCGGGCCAAGATGCGATGCGGACAAGTGTAAGCCAACTGTGGGCGGGTTTTGCAAGCGGCAGTTATGAGAGGGTATAAAATTGGGGAAATAAAATGCAGAGGCGCAATAGGTGCGCCAGAAAGCAAGACACACCGAATGAACGAGGGCTAATGGTTAAACAAGTGGTGTATGGACAGGTCACCAGATCACAAGAGCACGAATCAGAGGAGGCAAGGACGGAGGCTGGGTACGTGCT